>JAKJJM010114261.1:0-10655 GCA_021901965.1 Pipa carvalhoi
CAGTGTATTAAATCATCCAGCTTCAGATGGAAAAACTACCGAGGAGAAATGCTTTTTACTATGGTATAGTACTGCATATGTAAAGATGTAATCTGACTATAGTTGCCCTTTAATTTCTGAATGTATAAATTAATTTATATGTTGCAAGACTGGTTCCAGTAGCTGACAGCAAAAATCCCATTTTAGAACGCAGGTTTGAGCTCTTCTAATTTGGCAACTCACATTGGATTGTGGTTGGGAAATTCAGATGATTGTGTTTGCTTCTCCAGTTTGCTGTGTTCACTGTTTTTGCATTTCGAGCAAACTGATATTTCATCCCAAATAAATTTATGAATTGGTTGCATTCCGTTTGTGCAGTGGACAAAACAATTAGGGGGTTATTATCTAAAGTTTGATTTGTCATGTAAAGATGCGAATTCGCCAGCTAAAGACAGTCGCAATAGACTGCTACTGTCGCAGTTGCAACTTTATAATGAGAATACTGTCACAATCACGACTTTACAAATGAAAAGTTATCAAAGCATTTGCGACTTTATAAGGGGAGAATTGTCGCAGTCGCAGATTTGCTATGGGAATCCGCTATTTGCAAATTTGACAGTTGAATTCTCACTTTAGAGAATAACCCCCAAAGTTTTATCTGATGCTGTAATATTTCAATCAACAACTCTAGATTTGTTTTTAATTGAATTGTCCAAAATTATGCCAATGCATGGGTACTAATCTGATAACAGAATTCCTCCCCTTAAAAAACATAATTGCATTTAAATCTTTCTGATGTGTGACTATTTAAGCTAATAAAAAATATAATCGGATTGAATTATCCTTGTTAAATGAATCGGTATGTGCATAGCCAGTCGATGTTTTAACTGATAAAAAACAATTATGGTATCAAGCATGTACCATGATTTAACATTTAAAACCCTACACTCAGTGGCGTAGCGCGTGTTTGGGGCACCCGGGACGGTCTGCGGGGTGCTATCGGAGAATAGTGATGGTGCCCCACCTCCGCTCGGCGCCCGTCCCCGCCCGCCTCTATGAACGGCCTTGTACGCCTATGCCTTTGCAGGCATAGGCCAAAATGCCGCCCCGCGGGGTATGCCGCCCGGGGCGGACCGCCCCCTCGCCCCCCCACGCTACGCCACTGCCTACACTGGACATACCTAACCCCAAACAAACGCTACCAAATGGGGACTCTATCCACCTCAGCATGCGCAAAATTCCATACAATGGAAGCGAACCTTTATCACTGTTTATGGAGCTGCCCAAGTATACAAATCATATAGAACGAAATAAAAAAATACTGCCATAATGAATTATCACTTAAAGTTGAACCAACACCTGAATGGGCAATTTTTGGAATACTAGATCAAATGCAAATTCAAAAATTCCAAATTCCCAAAAAACAACTTCTCATAAAACTAGCAGCAGCCACCAAAAAAGCAATACTTTAACAATGGATACTACCATTACCTCCTCCCATCGAAACAATACACAGCAGAATAACATTTTTATTCAAAATGGATTAGCTTAATACATTAACAACAAAGGAGAATTCAAAATTCTTTTTTGAATATCTGGGAAAAATACATCAAGAAACTTCCAAACAACATTAAAAACCAAATCAAGACACAATTCCAATACACAGCTTGGTACAGTACACAGATTTTGCATGGCAGAAACTCAATAAATTAAACCAATAACACTATATGGTCAAAAATAGTCCCCTGATGGCAGAGCAGCCACATATGAAATATCTTCAATAAAACTATGTAAGGACGAACTTAAAATTACGTAAATTAATATAACTTATGTTATATATAATAGAAAATGTATGTAAAAACCCACAGATTACTTGTAACAATGTTTTATTTTAACAAACAAGATGTTTATGACCAAAGCTATCACAATATGTTTATTCTGAAGGTAGCAATAAAGAAATATTTTTAAAAAATTTAAAAAAACAATTACGGTACTCTAATAATCTACAAAGCAGTTTGATTTGATTGGCTGAAACAGTTTTGTTCTAGACAGAGGCGTTGCGTGGGGGGGGCGGCAGTTGCTGTGGGGGCGGCATCGTGTGGATAGGGGCAGGCGAGCAGCCTGGGGCACCGAGCGGGGAGGGGGCGGCGCCGAGCGGAGGGGGAGGCGCCATCACCAACCTCTGCTAGCACCCCGCCCCCCAGGGCGCCGAGCCACTGGTTCTAGAATGTTAACATTACACTGCCTAATAAGCCAAGCTGGTTAGCTTGTATTTAAGGAAAAGGAGAGTCATATCCCAACTAAACAAAACTCGCATGAACTCAAGAGCCTAGAAGAAGCCAAAAAGCACTGGTGTGCAATATGTTAGTTTCTGAACATTATTAGCACTTTGACTCATGTGCAATGCATAGAGACAACATTAAAACAATTACAATATTTGGTGTAGACATCACTGCAGTCACATTAATAAATAAGGCCTGCTGGGTCAGGAGTGTGGCAAGGTCACGGATTGTTTAAATATTCTTGGCAAGCATTGTAGTACAATGCAGTAACATAGAGTAAGGAAGTCTGTAAAAAGCACAGGATTAGTCTAATGTCAATCTTAGGGGCATATTCATCAAATGACAGGTGTAATGTATCCACTTCCCTTTGCATTGCTAACTCCAAGAGATGCAAATTTACTACTTTTTAGTCACAAAACAGTGCATCCCCTTGGAGAAGTAAACAGCGTCAAAAGTGATTCAATGCATAATATGTTATAGTCAGTTGAACAGGGGCGGACATATAGCGCTGTAAATTCACCCAAACCATGTGTAGTGCCGTCATCTTCCCATGATTCCCATGAACCTGTTTAAAGGAGAAAATTAATGTCACAATACTGTTATTAGCCAGGGCTGATCATATGGACAGACAGTTACCACTTTGGTCTCCACTATTGTTGCTGTATTAATGTCACCAACATTACAAGTATTTCCGACATCTCTTTCCATGCAACGCTATTCTTATGTCATGTTGTCACTTGATCCCTATATTTTCTTTGTCATTTGAGTATACAGTTGTCTTATGCCAAACAAGAATCCTGCCATCAACCCCTTACTCCGCCTCTTTGATCTACTGTAGAAAAGTCTAAACAGAAAATTCAGAGCAGCATGCCATGGTGAATTTGCCACTTCAATGCAGTTTGATGCTTGAAAAATATCTGAATTACATGAAAAGTGATGCAAATAGGTGAGCAAGTATGCAACTGTGATAAGGTTTTGAGTTGGTTGAGAATTGACACATCACTGAGTGTGATAAATATGAGAAGTGGTGGACACAAATTTGCACCTTTGCCCAACTGTCTTTGATGAATGAGCCCCAAAGTGTTGCCCAAGAAGGCATACGTGTGATTTAACTTCAGAAAGATTACATTACATTATGCCATCTATAGGTTTCCTTTAAATTCATTCTGCAATAAACAAACATTGCCCTGTTAGTCTGTGCTCCAAACAAAGGCCTTATTATATGAGCTGTCGATAAGAGAATTGCCTTCTATGGGAATTCTTTGTAACATATGAATGCCTGCTGGTATTTTACTGTGGTCTCATTCCAGAAATAATAATGGTCTGAATGCTGATCAGCTGATATTTTCTGTCAAGATGTCATTAAGAAAGAACACATGTGCCCCTGTTTAGGAATCAGAATAAACTCTCAAATTCACATGTTGAACAGCAGGAAGTTTATTTAAAAATAAATAATTCAGGAAAACGGACATAAAAATAAGAATACATAAAAAATATCTGAAAGACCAGATGAAAATGGTAAGACACAAACTAATGAGTGAAGGAGACAGAGATCATAGAGATGATTACTAGATTATACAGTATAAACCTAAGTAGGAGGTCTACCTGCACATATCATTTCTCTAGTATTACATACTTCTGCGTTACTGAAAAGTCCTCCATTTAACAGTATGCCTATTTCCTACAGCTATTGTTTCACATTCCCTACTGCTCTATCTAGTCTGTAACCTGTTCCACTGAGAAACCTCCTCTGGAATACAATCAACAAGTGTCATTGCTAATCTCACTAACAAGTGCAAACCTATTATTATCTGAAATAACTCATCTTGGTAGGCTTCATCATCTGGCAACCCTAATGGGTTCCAGTTACTTACGGTTACAAAAAAAAAGATTTTATTACTGCAAATACCTGCAAAGGCCACATATTAATGAGGTGTTTAATAAAGTGACACCGGATGCTAGAAGAGGTCAAACCTGATCCTTGTGACGTCCTGAGACACACATTGCAATATCCTGGATGCCACACCTATTGGGTTCCAAACAATTTAAGTATGGATCTTCAACTTCAATAACCCCTGCTGTTGTTGCTGTACAACCCACAGCACTACCTGACAGCTGTCTGGGTTTCTGTGAGTTGCAGTTCAACAACAGCTGCAGGGCTTGAGGTTGGTTATATCTGATTTAAAGTTTATTTTGAAGGTGCGTTACCTTCCAAGCATTGCCTTTAATAATACATGTCCCCCAATATGCTCAGAAATGTGCTGTGATCTGCTCATAAGTAAACACTTGTATCATCTACAGCAGTGTGAAAAAGTTTGTGAAGCTTTTGGAATGATATGGATTTCTGCATCAATGCCTCCTATCAAATCTTCATTTAGGTCATAATAATAAATATTCAATAAATAGTATCAAATGCTACATTTTTTTATCTATCAGAGACAATCAACGTCTCTGACACCAAAGAAACAAAAAGAGAATAGAAAACATACCACATCAATTGCTTTATTGTGAGCACATTTGGGAATTGAGGAAGGTACAGGGTTAATTAGCTAATTGCAATGTTAGAGGAAAGAAATAAAAAGAGGCTTGAGGCTCGCAATACTAATGTTGTACTGTGGATATATATGGAATAATTATCAGAATTAAAATTTTGAACCTTTTTTAGAATATAGTTTATTTGTTTGTTTTTATTATTGTAATTAAATTAGTGCTTAGAGTTGTAGATTCTCTTTATGACAATACACTGACAATAGGTTGGGTTTCCCTGGCCTAGCCGGCCATATTAATTGAAATGTCAGGTGGTATCAATTTGGTGCCTTTTCTAGAGACTTCTACTGAATTTAGATTCATACAGGAGAATCCCCCACTTACCCCTATGTCATCCCTTAATAGCTATAAAGGAGAGGGTAGTGGGTTAAGCACAGTGACTTTGTATGGCAAAAGTACCAAGGCTCTTTTTCTTTATTTCTTCTGACACAAAAGAGTCTGAACGTCAAGGATAACACTCTCCTAAAGTACAGATAATTGGCAGCTTGCGGTGCCAGGCTTTAACTGTGACACAATCTAGGTATATCTATATAGTTTTTCATCAATGACCATGACTATTTAAACCATTTGTTCAATAAAGATATGGCACTGTAAAATGTTGTGGGTCTTTTTTGTTAAAATTGTCTTTATTCATTATGACATTTATGAAAATTTGATCACATTTTAAGACGCATTCATACAGTAACAAAAAAATGACAAACTTTCCCCACAGCTATATGAGCAGAGTACTGTAAATACTGCACTGATCTTTCATAGCAATAAGAAAATGTAAGGAAATGGTGGAATGAGATAGAGTATCTAAACCTAGGAGGTACTATAATCCTAACTCATAAGAGACGAATGAAGCAAAGTGAACTTCCTAAACCTGTGGGGAACCATTTATGAAGTTCTCTGGCTCTGCTATGGGTTTCTTATTTCCCCTGAGCTTCTGACTCTTCCTCGTCATCTTCATACATTTCCCCCTCTTCCTCTGCAGTGGCATCCTGGTATTGCTGGTACTCTGACACCAGGTCATTCATGTTACTTTCGGCCTCTGTGAATTCCATCTCGTCCATACCCTCTCCTGTGTACCAGTGCAAGAAAGCCTTGCGCCTAAACATGGCTGTGAATTGCTCAGATATGCGCTTGAATAGCTCCTGGATGGCAGTACTGTTGCCAATGAAGGTGGAAGACATTTTGAGGCCACGTGGTGGAATGTCACACACAGCAACTTTAACATTATTGGGGATCCATTCCACAAAGTAGCTGCTATTCTTACTCTGGATAGCAAGCATCTGTTCATCCACCTCTTTCATAGACATGCGTCCACGGAAGACAGTGGCCACAGTCAGGTAACGGCCATGGCGAGGATCACAGGCAGCCATCATGTTCTTGGCATCAAACATCTGTTGGGTGAGTTCAGGCACTGTTAAAGCCCGATACTGCTGACTGCCACGGGCTGTCAGTGGTGCAAAGCCTGGCATGAAGAAGTGCAGACGAGGGAAAGGTACCATGTTGACTGCTAGCTTGCGCAAGTCTGCATTAAGCTGGCCAGGGAACCTCAAGGAAGTGGTCACTCCACTCATTGTGGCACTGACCAGATGGTTAAGGTCACCATAGGTGGGTGTAGCTAGTTTAAGTGTGCGGAAGCAGATGTCATATAACGCTTCATTGTCAATGCAGTAGGTTTCATCTGTGTTTTCCACCAGCTGGTGGATGGACAGCGTTGCATTGTATGGTTCAACTACTGTGTCAGAAACTTTTGGGGAAGGGACAACACTAAACGTGTTCATAATTCGATCAGGGTACTCCTCCCTGACCTTACTTATTAGCAAGGTTCCCATTCCAGATCCAGTGCCCCCACCCAGAGAATGGGTAAGTTGGAAACCTTGAAGACAATCGCAGTTCTCACACTCTTTCCGAACTACATCCAGCACTGAGTCTACCAGTTCAGCTCCTTCTGTGTAATGACCCTTTGCCCAGTTATTTCCAGCACCACTTTGTCCTGAATTGATAAAAAGGAAGAGGAAATTTTAAAAAATGAGAATATTCATATGAAAAAAAATGCAACATCTGCATACTAAACACAAATCTAAATTGTACTTTCAAACAGGGTAACCTCATGCCTTGAAAACAAAGCAGTTCTTTTTTTTAGCTAGAAAGAAACTTTGTTTACATTTCTAAACTGTGTGATTTACATCAGTGGTTTGTTTTAAAGGAACAATAACACCAGGAAAAGAAAATTGATATATGGGTTGGCATAGCAGTTTTGCAGTAACTGTAAAAAAAATTGATTATGAATCTGAAATTTCACTCTTGATATTTATTGCTTTGTGTCCTCTGTTTTTTTCTGTTGATTGCATCCATCTTTAATAACTGAGCTTTCTAAAGTTACATAGAGAACAACAGAACTGTGCAGGACCAGAAGAAAGAGCGAGACACAAATAAAAAAATAAATAAATCAGTAAATAACCTTTAAATAGGACATTTTTAAAAGTACAGTAAATCCAAAATTATTTTTTCTGTTTCTGACATTTCTGGGCCTTTAAGGGACATAGATATTACTATTCTCACACAGACCATAAGCCCAATATCCCACATGTTCTTGCTCCACTGTAAAAATAAATATAGCCCTTGAACTGTATGATCAATACATTTTTGGACTTGTACATTATAGAACATACTGATAAAATATATTCACTAGAAGTTTTTTAAAAAACATAATGCATACCAAATATGAAGTTGTCCGGTCGAAAAAGATGTCCAAATGCTCCTGAGCGGACACTATCCATAGTTCCTGGTTCCAAATCTACTAAGATTGCTCGAGGGACATATTTATGTGCTGAAAAACAGTACAAGAAAAATAGTAAAAAATAAATGATGAATGCTAGTGAAGTTTAAAGAGTATAAAAAGTTTGAATAAAACATTATTTATATCTGGCATGTATACATATAGAAATCCAACCTAAACATTAAAATATAAAAAAGATTTTGGGATCAGCAGTACTTGCCTCTTGTTTAAACAGCCCTTAATGTGCAGTGCTGATAAGCCCCCCCAAGTGACATCACTCACTATACAGAGAGCTCAGTCTTGTGTGGAATCCCTTTCCCTTCTCCTTATATAAAAAGCCTGTTCCTAACCCTGAGCATGTGCAGATCAAAGCTGTTCTACAGTCTCTGTGGTCAGCTGTAGAGAGAGGAAGTCAGGGAAAGGAGGGGGCGTGGCTACACACAGCAGGGAACTCATTCACAGAGACAAAAGCAGTTACAGGGGGATATTGAGCTCTGCTGAATTAAGAGGTGAGTCAGGAGTTTCTTAATTGCTATTTTTCTTGACAATAGGTAAATGTGGTTCTCTTTATAGATACGGCTTACATACCCTTTAATATATAACCTGATCTTAGCATCCAAAAATCTGTTTACATTTTAAAGCTGTGGAGAAAAAATGTTAAATATTTAAAAAGTTGAAATTAACACTTCTTTAACTATTAACCAGGGCTGGCTTATCCACTAGGCACAAATGCAGTTGTCTACTGCTGAAGGTTTTGGAAGAAATATGCAATCCAAAATTAGATTTCCAAAAAAGAAAAGGGACTATAACTATTAGTAAGATTAGTTCTAATACATAATATTTATAGGCTGCTTGTTGGGAAATGTAAACCAGTGGTGTAACTAGAATCAAGTACAACCCAGTGTAACTTTTGGCCCCTTTGTCTTCCTGTCCAAACACTGACCCTTGCCCCCAATTAGCACTATTTTCTTTATCCCAATTCCTCTATTTAGTGATCTCCTTTGGTTGGTGAATGTGGGATTATTTCCTGGTAAGCTAATGTCATTGTTGATTGTTCTCTGATGAAAGATATAGGGCCTTATTGAATAAAGGATGAATTCAGCTCCTGAGAATTTGAGTCACTTCAGCAAAATAGTCACAAATTCACTTCTCCTTATTCATGAAGCAGCAGACAGGCAGGATGAACAAGGGGACAGCGCTGAATGCTGTCAGTTGTGTTGTATGGTGTAGTCATATTAGTGGGATGCGAAGTCATGTGAATTGATGTGAATTCCCCCATGTCTTCCTCACCATATACCTAACTGTATATAAGTGAATAATGCATCTCTTTCTATGTAACCTTGTCCAAGGTCATGTTGTCATTTAGTAGCAGTTGCCATTGTCACTTTTAAATGAATAGTCACCTTACACCAAACCAGAGCCCTGCCCCAATTCGCCACACTGATGTGGTGATGTGAGATGGTTGAATTCGGAGCAGTACACCTAGTCACATTTGCTCCTGACAGACTTCTTTGCTTGGTCAATAATTAAAGTACCTATTCAAGTAATGCAAAGTGATCCATAAGATCGCAAATATCGTAATCACCAGAATTAGACATATATTAGTATAAGTGAGTATGGGAAAGTGGCAGTCAAATGCGAATTAAGAGCTATACGCGACTATTCAGCCTTTAGTCATTAATGCCTATAATGTTTTGTTGCCCACTGAGGACCCCTTAGGTCCCTGGGCCTGAGTGTAATTGCTCCCACTGCATTCTCTATAGTTATTCCATTGGAAGTAAAATTTTTATGGTTTACAACATTCTCCTATGTTTATTTCAATAAGAAAACAGGAGAAATATCTGGTCTTGGTAATATTAATTATAACTCAATCACCTCCAAGCACACATGTATACGAAGGACAGAAAGGGTTACTAAACTCTATCTTTTCCCTAAAGCCTTATCAGCATGATGTTCACTGGTATCTATAGCAACCTAGGAGCTCAGAGTGTGTGGGAATAAACAGATACATAGCAATGGACAATTTTATGCCTTGTTCTTTGTATAAGTGGTGTGGGATGACTGTAAAGCAAAAGCGAATGTGGTTTTCTCTGTTGTTCTACTGCTCCCAAAACTCAATAAAACATTTTGTGAGAAAAATAAGTTAATCATATTTTGGTTGTTTATGATAATCAGAACATGGTAGCACCTGTGCACTAACTCATAGCATCAAGTAATTAAGTGCAAATTACATAGTGAAAGGTAGTTTTTGATTGCTTGGTGTTGGTTAATGCAGGGTGCTATTTTGCAGTTGTGTATGCCTGATTATCCTTGCTATGCTTTTAGTCAGTCACCCTTGGCTGGATGAAGACACTGGATAGCCAACTATGCTATGAGAAACAAGATAGAGTTGTCTAGATTTAGTTTTACTGGAATGTAAGCTACAGTACTGGTTAAAATACAGAAAAAGAACACATATTTATAAATAAAAACAGAGATAATCCTGGGGCAAACTAACAGCTCCCTAAGTTTTTCCCAGAAATCACTGGAGCCTGGAAGCAATTGATTTGTCCTGATATTTCCCCATCTTTGTATTGATATATACTACAGTATATTGCCTAATATTAAATGAGACATATTTGTAAACATAATACTACAACATAGAGCCCTGCTGCAGAACACACTTTTGTGGATTATCAATTTCATAAAATAATTACTATTAAGTCTCTAAAATACTGTGTTAATAGGTTGCATGGATTGTAACTGGTCATGAATATTACATCCAGCCTGTGAATACATGTTATAAATAAGGTCTGTTGTTTGGTTAGGGAATGGTTAGCGATGACAACAGTTAACAAAAATGCACACCAATGCATTGAGTAAATAATAATAAAGAATATTGCTTATGAGCAGAGCTGGACTGACAAAGCCCTCTCTCTCTTGTAGCTTGTCACAGTAAGTTTTCTTGTGATGTCAGCTGTGACATTCCAGGGTCTTGTTGACATGCCTCATTCACTCACTGCAACTTGGTTCCCAGTAATGTAAGCTACATCATAGAAGGAAACACATTTGAGTAAGGACATTTGGGGGGTCATTCC
>JAKJJM010114268.1:0-17845 GCA_021901965.1 Pipa carvalhoi
TCCCCGAAAGTAAGACATAGTCTTACTTTCTGGGGTGAAAAGAAAGTAAGACATAGTCTTACTTTCTGGGGTGAAAAGAAAGTAAGACGCTGTCTTACTTTCGGGGAAACACGGTAGTAACCTATGGTGTATCAAAGACATCACCAGGTCCTCCCTCTGCAGCTCTGACCCACCAAACCCCCCAGGGCCAAAAATATTAAATTGTGGATTCTGGGGGCAGCTCCACTGGAAGTGAGAGATGGGGTCACAATTGCGACCCCCAATGGTATGCCTCCAATAGTAAAATTGTTGAACTTATACTAGTATATTATCCCCCTTACATGACAGAAATATTTTACTTTTCATCAGAAACCATGCACTGATTTTTTTTCCTTCCCTCCTCTAATATTTCTATGTCTCCTCTTCTAACCAATAGTCTGATACTCGTACAGTATCCGTATATGTTTTCCAACCCCTTCTTTAATCATGCATTTTTAAAATTCTCTAATCCACTGTTCTCTTACAGTCTCCATTTCTTTTTTTTATGTCCGAGACTGTTGTCAGTATCAGGAAACTACACCAAATGATTTTGATATTTATGAGCTGATTCTGTAATGAGCCAGTGGGTTACAAGCTCTCATCTCTGCAGTGTTGCTAGTCTGCTGCTCCAGTCCCCTCTGCTCATCGCTACACTGACGTGATGGTGAAAAATTCAATTAGCAGGCACCTAAGCTTTAGCTTAGGCAGCAATTATTGTCTTGGCTCCTGTGCTAGTCATATAAATCTCAACAACTTTCTTCCTCTCTGTACTGGGGCAAAACAGACTACTATTGTGAAGTACACTGCTTTCTAATTCCCTGAATAGTTCATTATTATCCTCCTTTAATTGCTAAAGTGGCTGTTGCTACCAATGTGAATATAAGTATATCCACAGACTCTCCTAATATGTTGTTTGCTACAAAAAATGAAAACTACATTATAAAGTAAAAGACAGACAGAACAGAAGAAGCTTAGTAGAAGAAAGTAGAAGGAGGGTTTAGCAAATTAAAGAATGTAAGAGGCCAAATACATTGCTAAAGCAGAAAAAGGGCAAAAGGGGGTGAGAATGAAACAATAGTACTGAATTTAAAGCAAGATAATATAAGCAGATTGAGTAAATAAAAATAATATATCAGCCAGGACAGATGAAGCAGGAGTGTATAAGAGAGTTGGTTGTTTGGGTGTATGAAACATCATTATCTTAATTTTTTTAAGGATCACATCCATAGGACAAATTTGTTGCAGATCACATGTCTGTAAATCAAAAACTTCATTTTTTTTTACAGTAAAAGTAATTACATACTCCAGTGAAAAACTATGGTTGCAGTCAGCAGTGGACAGGACAAGTTGGGTCCCACTGGAGGCCCCCTCGAATGCTGACATCATGTGACAGATGATGTTACTAGAACAGCTAGCAAGGTGGGGAAAAGGTGCATGCTGCTGATAGGCCCACTGTCACTGAGACCCACCAGAGGATTCTCTGGTGGGCCAGTCCGGCCCTAAGTGCAGCAGATCTATGACTTATCCAGAATTTGCTAGTCTATTGACCTCTTTAGTAGTTTAAAAACCACTCAGCAGAATCTCTGGCAATGTCATGGATTTCTCACTTAAATCCTATGAATGGATTTTTCAGATTCACTTGGAAAGACAAGTGTTAGAATAAGCAAAAAAGTGGTCATCAAATCAAACATGTTTTGATTACATAGAAAAAGAAGATACACTGTATGGCCTGACTAGAATTTTTATAGATTTCATTTTGTACACGAAAAAAAAAAATTCATAATTCCTAAATAAAAACTAACGTCATTCCACTCTTTTTTTTTTAAGCAAAGAAAAATAAAGTATTACAATTTTCTAATATCCGTCATGCCGGCTTTATGCCAGTAAACAGTTGTACTTCTCAAAGAGTTTTGGGCAAATGTTAAGAAATTTTCACATACTAAATGGAAATTAATGGAACACCTCATCAAATCAGTTGCAGTCAATGTAAATTTTCATTAGAATAAATCAGAACGAACAAAACAAGTTCTCAGTCTATAATGGTAATAGAAGTAGCAGCTGAAACACCAGTGGATTTGATTCACAGCACAGCCCATCTGTACTATAACTTACATATGAACATCATTAAGCTGGCACTATCAGCAAATTCCTATTCTTGCTTAAAATTTTCTTAGTAACCACTGACACTTGTCTGCATATAAATGGAAAAGGATTACTTATTTTTTTCTAGAATATAAATTAAATCAGTATGCGGTTGAACTAAACATTGACATTGTTCTTCATATGGTAAATAATTTGTGGATAGTAGCACAAATAATGTAATTCTGGCACTGGTCACCATTGCGTATAGTGTTGCACCTCAGTGATACCTGCATAGTGTGGTATTAGAAAGAATTCCTTGCCAAGATCCTATAAATGTATGTATGTTTAATTTTATTTATAAAGCGCCACAAATTTATGCAGCGCTGTACAATTTAACAACACAAATACAATACAGACATGGGAAAAGTGCATTCAATAATACAAGTATAGTATCACAAGGATATTTCACTTTAACTGCTAAGTTATGGTTGACACAAGAGGTTGGAGGTCCCTGCCCTGTAGAGCTTACAGTCTAAATTAGGCTGTTTAAGCACTATACATTTTAAGTGACCTGATTTATTAAAAGATGCTGAAACACATAGTTGGTTTTCAAGTTAACATTTACTAAATGTGCCTGTCCTGATTGAAACACGTATGGACATTACAATAACTGGATTTCTAACTCACATTATTAATGTTCTTGTTACTTCAGGACATTTTAATCTTTTGATCATGATGAGGCCATGCTATTTAAAGGCAACCCCATATCATAAAGTCACTGAGATATACTTTATATCACTGGTGTTTGATAAAGGGATCAAATATCCTAAATCTGTTAATGTACATTTGATCTGAGGTCTGGTTATGAAATGAAGCTATACATTTCAGTAAATAGTTCCCCCTGTATAAAATAACCTTGCATTGAGTCTACTACTGAACAGATATTACCAATATCACTACTCTGACCACACTGGCTTGCACATGCTCAGATCAGGTATTGAGATGCCTGAATTCAAAGGGTTAATTTAGTTGATCTGAACAGTTTTTTAGGGGGAGGGGGTAAAAGCTTTGGCTTGCTTTGGATACTTAATAAACCTGTTTGTATTGAAGACAACTGCTATTTGCCTGCTTACAGTACCCAGAAGGGCCATTGCCATTTGAGTCATTCCAGACACCATATTGAGTCCTTATACTCAGTTGAATTCAGAATACTTATGCATTCTTAATTGCCTTTAAGCTTCCACTTAACTTTTTAGTTTTTACCACCTTGTTATATGGAATGATCATGATATCTATGGCTAAGCATATCAGATAAATTCCTACTGCCTCACTAATTATTTTATATGTTACAGGATGTTTAAACGAAAAGATGCAGTTAAGGTGGATGATATTTGCTCCTTCATATATTTTTTACTAACCTTTTATTAAAGCTGAACTAACTCAGCAAACATTGCACCAGTTCATACCAGGTTGGTTAATCTCACTCAGGGGGTCATTCCGGTAGCTACGAATTTTCCGTCCCGAATTCACTTATAGCGAACTCCCATTGTAAAGTCGCGACCGCGACAATTCTTCCATTATAAAATCGCGACCGCGACAATTTTTTAGTCGCGGTCGCGATTTTATAATGGGAGTTCGCTATAAGTGAATTCAGGACAGAAAATTCGGAGCTACCGGAGTGACCCCGTTAGTCTTCAAACAAAAGTATTTCTTACAAAGTTTCTGAATGGATAGATCTAGATGCACCTGGTTATATAATATTAGAATTTGTTTTGTTAAATTCAGTGCAAATTCTCTGCAGGTGATTTTTTTTTTCATTTTAGAGAAAAAAAGGAAAAAGGTAAGAAAAAAAACTAACTACAAATTGAACTGCAATCATGGATAGTCACCTAAAAGTCTGGAATGTCTTACTAACCTAAGGTATATAGTTTGTAGCAATATATAGTTTATGTGAGTATTTCCATTATATATCATAGTTATTGCAGGTTGATTGCATTATGGGCAATACTAGTTCTATTTATTTAAATTTGGGTGGGGCCTCCTGGGCCAGAAGGGGTGTTTAATAGCATTGTTGTAATCAGGAGGAACTGATATAACAAGCAACAACTTTACTTTTTTATTAAAAATAACATTTAAATAAAAAGCAATTTTATTTATTTTTTCATATATTTTATCCAAAATAATGAGCAAGCAAAGAAAGCAAATTACAAAAAAAGACATTTCATGTAAAAACCCAACTGTGCTATAAAAGCAGATATATTTTTCTTGGAAATTATATCGGTTTCCCTGAAAACTTTTAATTAAAAAACATAAATCTCCAGACCCACCAGCAATGTAAGGTTTAAAGGAGCAATTACGAATTCCTTTAAAACTTATGCAGGATGCCAACATGCTAAGTATATTTGAGAAGTAGCTGTTAAACGAAGACCTTAATTCATGCTAAATTTCTTGCACAAGCAATTTTTAGAGTGTCAACTGTGGACCACCGATGCATGTTTTATCTCCATGTTGATCCAGGGGAAGGTTGAAAATTCAGCCACGAAGGGGAAAAATTCCTTCTGATCTCATTGTTGGGTCATTTACTACTAGGTTAAATTTTGAAAGATGATGTTCTGCTTCTGCTCAATCAACTGAGAGCTGGTGTATTATCTGAGTTGATTGTAGTCGGGTACATAAACAAAATCTTTAAATATATTGTCTAGCAGATAGTAATTAACAACATGTGTGGGTCTTTACTAATGGTCAGAGCAGTCTTATTCTAAAAAGATTCCAATCTACATTTCTGATGAAGATATATGTTTGTAGTTCACACTCTTGAGCCTAATCGTTTTTCAGGGTATTGCATTAACAGTTAAATTATTTTCTTAGCATCTTGATCCATGATTGGAGACCCTCCAGAAACAATGTCATTATGCAGTTCTTCATCAGTGCTCCCTTTAATATGTCCTCACATGTTAGCAATTGCGTGTTGTTACTAACAGTTCTACTGCAGTCTCTCATTTTCCATGAACTCCACTCAGAGGCTCATAGAAGGTGATAGGAAGCCAATAAAGAGAATGCCTTAAAGGAAACTAAAGAGCTCAGTTGCGCTGTAAAGGTGAGCACAGCTCTACTGCAGGGAGGTGAGGAAGGAGGTGTTTGAGCAGCAGAGTATGGGGCTGGGGGCCACACAGTATAAGAAAGGGGGAGTTAGGGGCAATACAGTATGAGATAAGGCAGCACAGTATGGAAAAGTGTGGGCAGCACAGGATGGGAAAGGGTAGTTGGGGCAACACAGTATAAGATGGGGGGTTGGGGCTGCACAGTATGAAAAAAAGGGGTGGGGCAGGACACTGTATGGAAAAAGGGGGGCTGAATTTAGGAAAATACTTACAAAATTGTTGCATCGTGCACAGCATGTCACATTACCTTACCTCTCATTACCTGCTGCACTGTGAGGCATTAAATGGGGTACTGCTGCACTGTATGAGGCACTATATGAGAGAAACTTCTGCACTATATAGGGACAATGGGGGAAAACTGTTGGTGGGGGGCACATTTTGGAATTTTCACTTAGTGAGCCTTTGGATTATGTCCAGCACTGTGAAAGATTAAACCTCAGACCCAGTTCCTTTACTTGCACTAGGTAAAGATAAGCCAAATAAACTATTGTATATTAACCTTAAGGATGGTTGCATCCTTCAAGAAAATAAATACTTCTTGGAATTTTCAATGCCTATTTACTGTCAGTGAGATCAGTTGTTTTACCCTTATTTGTGTTTTCATTTTAATATTTTTCATTTTTTGTAAATGGAAAACTCTAAAAGTGGATAGATGTCCCAAAGATAAATGCCCAGAGGGAGGCGATAGAGAACAATAGTGGCAGGAGTTATGCTTTATATGTTAACAAAACAAATCTTTGAATTATGAACTCTCTATTTAGATGCAACCTTTTGAATGAATACATTACAATCATTAAAATTGATTTTTTTTAAGTTACAGAAATCCGTATTTTAAATGATTAACATAGTGACATATTAGAAATTAGACATCAGAGTCAACAGCCGCAATTGTAAAATAGGTTAAACACTTGGGTTTACAACAAGATCAAGGCCATTGTAAGTATGTATACAGGGTGGTGTAAAGATATGGAGACACTTGAATAAATGGAAAACTCTTGTTGAGAATGCAATCCTATGTGTGGCATGTTGCTAAGGGGAATGGGGCAAATCGGTATGGGAGCAGTATTCAACACGGCAGTCATTTTGAAAGTCACACACAGGATAGGCATTCCAAGCTGCTATTTTCCATTTATTCAGGTGTTGCCATACATTTGGGCCACCTTGTATTTTTAAATACATGTAGATGTATTTTTATTGCCTTTACATACTGTAAATTATTTTAGCTTACTAAGAAAATGTGTATGTGTGGTATAACCAAAATGTGGCATACAGCAAGAAATACTACATAGCAATATAGTTTAAGTAATATCCTTGTATAGAAAAAAATTGTGAATTTGCTACCGGATTCTTATTTATTCATGAGCTCACAACTAGCATTCAGAGCCAAATATGAGCCACCATATGTTTTAGCAGGACAATAAAAAGGAAGGGACAGGAGGAAGATAAAAACATTCATGTGAGATAAATTGCAAGACACTACATTTTCCTCATGGGAACAATCAAGCAACTTTTTTGGCAGAAAGAAGAATGCTGTAAAATAAAGTTATCTGTATTTGAAAAATAATTTGCAGGAGCCATAAAAAGGTTATCTTCAAAGATAGGGTGAAGTCATAAAGAGTAAAAGTTTAATGCATTAATATTCTTTAGAGAGTGAGAGAACTTTTTTGAGATTTATGGCAACATGTCAAAGGAAAATGCATCATACACATGAAAATACCCTTTAAAATTTCTCATGAAATTTATGGATTGAGCCAACTTTTTTTTTTTTTTTACATTTATGAGTTTACTTAAAATTAATATTTTAATTGCTTTTAGCAGAGGTCAGAGGACCTGTTGGATAAGAATACATAGCTACTACTTTATACCCTGCAAACTATATATGACTTGACAGGCTTGTAACTGGGAGTCCAAGGTTTCACCACATTCTGTGTTTGCCAGGTTTTCATATAGTTTCCAATAGAGCAATGTCATTCAGAGTAAACAGTGCTGCAGACAAATCCATCAGTGTTTAAAATAAAATACATTTTATTTTATTTCAATTAGTATCTAAAACCTCTAAACATGCCCCAGAGCAGTTCTTCTCAAAATATGTTATCTTTAAGATGAAACAAGCAAACAACTAATTCACCTCATGGTTTGGAAGAATTAATGTCACAAAAATGAACAAGTCTCTCTTTCTATCACAAACAATACCAGTAAAATTCCCAGATTGGTACTTCAACAAGCTAAAGAAACTAATTCCAGATATGTCTGTAAATATAAACATCAAAGGCTATCTATCATACACCATTTTGACTACTCAAAAAGCCAAAGGAGGAGCTGGGCTCCCTGACCTGTACAAATACAAACAAGCAGCTTCACTTCAAAAAAATAGGAGACTGGTCTCATTCATGAAATGACAAGATATGAATGCAGTTAGAAAAAGATATAACTGAGGCAAATCTGCAGCTAATACCCTGGCTGAACCTAAAGGATCCCCAAATAAAAAGAGGTCATGCACCCAGCGAAGGCATATATCTTAAACATATGGTTCCATCCAAATAAAGAAAACTACACAGACTAGACCACATCCTTCATATTTCACTCCACTTATACAAAACTCTGAATTCACCCCAGGATTACAACTTCAGTATTTTGCCAACTTCTACATGGGCCTCACCCCACAGATTAAACATCTGATAACTAACACAAGACTAAAATCACTTGAAGAAATCACTGTCAACAATGACCCATGTGCCACAACATTACTAAAATACAACCAAATCAAACTTTTTACTGACCACATAGTTTATAAGGCTGAAAAAAAGACAAAAGTCCATCCACATACGCATAAAGGATTTACTTGAAAGAGAATTACTACCCATGGAATAAATCTATGCTACATCTCATCCACTGAAGGTGGTATCTTCATTATATGCAATACTAACATACACCTTAATCTCTTCACAATTAAAATCATAGGAGAAAGAGCTGGAGACTACCTTCACAGCAGATCAAGGGCCAGATTGCGTAAGCTCCGTACCTCTGGGGAAATGCCTTTGCGAAGGCATTTCCCCCTGAAGTGCATGAGGCTCCCCGCTCAGATAGTAGCGGCCGCGCTTCATGTACTTCAAGAGCAGGTGAACAGAGCGGTAGAGCGGCCTCTCTGTTCGCCTGTTCTTTAAATGCATGAAGCGCATCCACGACTATTTTAGCGGCCGCGCCTCGTGCACTTCGGGGAAATGCCTTCGCAAAGGCGTTACCCCAGAAGTACGGAGCTTATGGAACCTAGCCCCAAATCACTAAAATAATATTCAATACACACAAAAGTTCAAAATGTACCACAATTCAAGAGAACTCTCAGAAGATTCTGACAAGATGGTATAATACTAAGGTTAGCTAAACTTATACCCGTAACCAGCCCCATATGCTGGAGATGCAACCAAGAAAATTGTACTATGATGCATATATTTTGGAAATGTCCCAGAATTAGAACATTTTTAGAACACTTTTTAATATAATTTAATGAGCTGCAACTGAATATCTAAAAAAAATTAGCATAATACATTTCAATACCAGTGCATCTCCTGCAACAATCAAAAAAATCTCTCCAACCAACTTTATTACAGGCAGCTAAATTGCTTATTTCACAAAACTGAAAGAAAAGTAACCCACCCTCAAATAAAGATTGGTACATGAAAGTTAGCAAATTAAGAGAGAAATTTATTTAACTCGAAAAGGTCGAGTTTATTCCCTGTAAATATTGGTGTTTGATCGGTAACTATCAATTGATATTTTTCGATCGATTTTTACCAATCAAAGCGATTCGATTGGATTTTTCAATGGAACGTAGCCATACTTTACATTAGTACTCTGGCTACTTTTCCATCGAAAAATCCGATCGAAACGTTTCGATCGCTAAAAATCGATCGAAAAATATTGATCAGTATTTACCGATTGAACACCAATATTTACAGGTGTGGCGGTTGCAGCTCCTGGAGAGGAGTTACTCAAAGGAAGGTATGTGTCCCCGACATTTAGGTCCTATGCCTTTAAGGCAGGGCAGTTCCTCAACTAAGGAATCAGCTGTACTCTGAGCCGCGCCCTTTAAAAGGTAGTTGAGAATGGTAGTGTGGGGGAATGGTTTTGCCACAAACGAGTGGTGTATGTTTGAATCTTGTCAGATCTTCTGTTTTCCCTCGCTGCACTAAGCACTGTTTTTTTGCTTCTGTTTTGCAAAGTTGCTATTTTGTTTTGTTTTCTTTGACAACCACCCAGAAAGATTCTGGTACATACTTGAGTTTGTGTTTTTTTTTCGAAATAAAAGCGGATTTTCTAAGAAAAGGTTGTCTTCAAGTGAGCAATCCCTTACACAGGGAATAAACTCAAAAAGGTTGAAATCAACCTTTTCGAGTTTAGTACATTTTGCTTTTGGGCTCTTTGAAGAAATCTCCTCATTTAATACCAATCATTACCAGAAATGTATCCATAAGAGGGCAATCTGCATGAGATTTATGGACTTCTCAACATAGAAACAGGTCCAATAAAACAATTGGTGGAAAAAAAAGTAGAGAAGGACAGTAGAAAAGGTGAATGGAAAGATTCACAAACACACCTAAAAAAAAAAAAAGAAAAGAGAGAGAATTCTTCCCCCCCAGCTTCCCCTCTTCCCCCAACCTGGCACAGCTAAAAATGTACACATAAAATAAGACACACATAAGTGGATAGAGTTGTTCATTGATTCATTATAAAGAATCAGCTCCATTTGTTAGTGACATATTGTTCATATAATGTATACAATAGTGTTACAAATAAATGTTTACAAAATTATAATTGCATGGAACACACAATCTGTTTTACACTGTTGTGTATGATTCAAAAGCCAGATAAAAATAGTTAATAATATAAAAAAATATATATATCATTACCTGCTATGTACAAAAGAATTAAACCAAGGTGAACGACATCAAAAAGATAATCTTAGGGTGAACTTCTCCTTCATAGATCCAGTTGCAGAAAGCCACCCCGTGTGATGAAGGAGCTAACACATTTTTAATCCATGCTACTTTGTAGATGAGCAATTTGCAGTGACAAAAATGTTTTTTATTCTTTCTTTTCACCATGCCACAAATAGCAGCACATTTAATATCCCTTAAATATAATGTTGTTTTTCACTATGTGGTTACATATAAAGTATATACGTATATACTGTACTTAAGTATATGTGATATATATTACTAAGTCAATCAATCAGTCAGAGTCCAACAGCAGTGGTGTGCAGACTTATTTTGCTCAATGGGGGACATTGTAGAGTTTGTGTTCAGATTACTATAATGTATGCTATGCTCTACCATATACATTGTCTAGGAGTACCTGGCTATTACTAATAAGGGCCTAATACATCTGATGCAGATCTTTCTAGAGGTGAGCCAGTATTTGGGGTATTATTCACACAGCTCACAGTGATAACTGATTTTCTATATCAGTTCATATACTTTGACCCCCCCCCCCACACTGTTTTTTTTTTTTGTTCTTTTTCAGAGAAGCTCTGATATTTTGGGGTACTCTGAAATGTTCATTTTTGTCAAAGGACACCGAGTGTGCCATTAAATGACTATGAAAAATGACAGATCTAAAGCTTTTGAAGCACATGGAAGAAGAAACAGACAAAATCAATGATATTATGGCATTACCCCACCAGTAGTCTCATCTTCAGTGGTTACTACATGTGGGAGAGTGTTTTAGATACAGTACTCCAGAATAACATCAACTCATCACACACACAGTCCAACACCTGCAATCCAAATGCCAGAATAAAGCAAAACACATGTCATCAAACCATTAAAAATCAAATTTTATAACGTAAAGACAAAAACCTGGATCAGAAATAAAGATAACTGTCATGAAAACTGTGTGCATGAAAATGATTTCTCTTCGTATTGTCACATATGATTTAATGTATGTGGCTCTGATATTCTGTTCACAAGCCATGCTTGACCTTATTCAGTTCTCCATAATTATTAAGTACTTTATATTGACTAGCATTGAATACAGCTGATTAAATGAATCTTTTAATTTTGTAAAAATGAATACATTCTATAAACATAAAAATGCTACAAACTGATTTTACATTACAAAAATGCCCTAAAACTCTCAAAACTATACCATGATCACATAATATTATCTGCTTATTTCTTTTCAATCATATATAATTATATTATGTTATTTTCAATACATCCCTTCAAAACTTGCCATTGATATTCTGTGGTAAAAAAAGTAATCCACAACACAATATATTTACGCTGTTTAAAAGTGCATGTTGATTGATATCATTCTAACAATAACCAGGATTAGGTTATTTGGACAGTATGGGCCTTATTGACTAAAGTCCGAATTCACCTATCGAATTCACCTCACTACAATTCGACTTGCATCGCCAAAAGAGTCGCGAATTCACTTCTCATTATTGACTAAGCTGCAAATACACTTGTCGAACTAGTGGACAGTGGCAAAGCTGTCATATTTGTAGTGTGGCATAGTTAGGCGGATAGAAGTAGGATGAGAAGTCATGCAGAGTGAGGATAATTCGTGACAGTGACGTCAGTCTCACACTGTCCCACTAACTGCATTCTGTGAATATTCTATCTATTTGTATGTTACCTTGTTCCTAGGTCATGTTGTCGTTTAATCGCAGTCACCATTGTCACTTTTGATGAAATAGTTGACTTATGCAACACTGGAGCCCTCCAGGTGAATTCGTAGCAGTTCGACACTCTAGCTCACCTCGTTCCTTCACACACTCAGTAGTCGAGGTACCTGTGCATGCGTACACAGAGCAACGTGAAGAGCTCTATAAGTTCGTGACTAGCGTATGTTCTCAAACTGATCACGTATTCGCCACTTTTCAGATTTTAGTCGAAAAGTGAACATGGGGAAGTGGAGAATAAATGCAAATTCTTAACTCTACGCGACTATTCAGACTTTAGTCAAAAATGCCTTAAGATGTCATGTTAGTGGTCTTTTTTGGTGGCAAAAACTAAATCAGGTGTCAAATATATTGAAAGTGGGATCTACCCAGGCAATGGTATAAAACACTAGGGGCGGAATTTATTGAAGTCGGAAAGACCGGTACCGGTCTTTCCAACTTTCTCGTGGGAGGTTATCCTCCCGCGAGAATCCCGATTTCCAGATTATTACTAGCCTATATCTAAACATGTTTATAATTAGCCCTACAGCCTGAAGACTAGGTTTAAATAGACTAGATGAAAGTCCTAGCTGTAATTTCCACTTGACATAAAATGCATACAGACCTAAAGAAAGTGCATCAGCATCATTAGTCTCCAAAAAGTAAAGAGGGAAAAAAAAAACATTATGCAAGCTGAGGTTTTAGCAGAGCTCTTTTTCATGATTTTTCAAAAGTTACCCATTAATGTTGAGACATATGGCTCTAAATGATATAGAACTATGCATAACTTCAAATACCAGAGTGCCTTGCATCAGCAGAGACAATTGTGGATCCAAACTAAATACTTATACTACTGTTTCTAGACCAGTTATGCACACAACATATTTTTTTTTTTTTTCATATGTTGATAACAAAATGGCACTACTCAGACCCCCTCCCCTTCTTCCCTACCCCAGTGATCAGGTAGAGGAGTCAGAGGTGGGACCTGCACCCCTTGCTAACTGGGGCCTGGAGCTAGGATGTAAAAATGTCTACTCTTCTTACCTAGCTCTCGCTCATCATCTTCACCCACAAAGTAGTCTATGGAAGAGCATCCGTCTTCAGCCATGACATAATCCAATGGAAGCCCACCATATGCTATTTTGATCTGCCATAATCCAACAGACTCTTGATGAGCCAACACCACCTACTGCTAATACTTGCTGAAAATAAAAAAAACAAAGTCCTCTTCTGTCAAAGTCCCTGCCGCAACTAAAGAGTTGGTATATAAATAGCTGGGACTCCTACCTGAGTGGGAACTCTAAAATCATGTAGGGTTTGTATCGCCTCTGCTTGTATCTGATTGATTTAGTGATTTTTCAAGTTAGCTAATCAGGGAGAAGCACTGGGTATATAGTTCACACTGCTCAACAAATTTCTATTAAGCAGGATTAAAGATTGGGCTCAAGGGCTTTATTGTAATGCTGCTATTGCTGCACCACCATGTAAAAAATTAGTTTTTTTCTTTAACTATTTAGTTGGCAGTTTTGAATGTTTGCGTGTGTTTTTTGTTGCTGTGTTTTGCTGTTTAGGATAGTTTGTTGGTGGTGCTTGGAGTTTAGCTTACATTGATGATGGTTTTGATTGTATAGGATAGTTTGTTGCAATTTACTTTAATGTTTATTTGCATGTTTGTATACTTTTGTTGCTTTGCGGTCACGTGATTCCTTCGGGGTTGCACATTTCCAGCATGGTTCCATCGCGGTTGCATAATTTTGCTGAGGTTATGTCATGGACACGTAATTCTGACGCAATTCCATCGTGATTATGTAATTCCGCCGAGGTTCAGTTGCAGACATGTAATTTGTTCCATCGTGGTCGCATTCCTTTATAAGGTGATCAGTTTGGCTTCTCTGCGTCCAATTATAGTACCATTTTCCTCATTCCTCGTTATCCTGTTCTCTGTTCCTGATATCGTGTTATTGACCTCGGCCTGTTTTCTTGACTCTCTCTCTTTTACAGTGGTTCCCAAACACACCATGGTAGATTCTACATAGTGTGCTATTCAAAGAGATAAAAATATACAATCCCCTCTGATTTTTAAAGGGATACCTTTAATCATTCAGAGAGATTTATGAAAAGCAGATTGTTAAAGGTATGGTGCATTCGACTGACCTCTTTGCCTTGGCCACTTGCTAGAGCCTGCTTGACCTAAGGTTGACCTTTTTCTTGCTTATCAAGCTTGCATACAAAAGCTTCAGAGCTCAACAGAGAATTTTGACACTATAAGGAACAGTGCATCATGGGGTGTAAAATTCCACCACTGTCAGAGCACTGTACTATGCAAGGTGCCCAGACACCAAGCATTTGTTTGAAGCCCCATGATGATGAAGATAATTTGGAGAAACCTACAAATAACAAACCACAAAATCCAGTGCACTATGCATGATGATTGTACTTTATGTAATGTGTACTCAAGTCAGCAAACAGGTAGACATAGTGACAGTTGCACCTCCATCCTGGATTTCCACCCACCAGGTTGAACAATTGACTGGTTGGCAGAAAGCAGCCTTGTTATGTGCTGAATAAGTCTACTTAAACCAGTGCAATCACAGTGGGTTAGACAGACAGCACAGAGCAGCAATGAGCAAAGTTCATGCTGGCTTAAGGCTCTTTGTCCACCTCAATTAATCAAGTTTTCCTAATTTTTTTAATTTAAAAAATATTTTATTTCCAGCAAAATAATATTGCAAAAAAGTATCAGGTTGTTTCCTTGGCTTTCACTGGCCCCATTACAACGCTGGCACATAACAGGACAACTGAGCAGCTTCCTCCCCACAGATCCTTCACAGCATTTTTGTGTATTTTCCCTACAGGCAGCATAGAAAGGGTTAATATGCACATGTCATACCACATGCTGCATTTTACATAAAGCTCCCTTTAAAGGGGAGTATATAAGCACCTGTGTTGCATGGTAACTTGAATAAATTAATGCTTTCATCACGGTTCCATTCCAGAATACAGAACAAGCAGCAGGTGTGATTTTATTGCTCCAACACTCATCTTATTCTGTAGTAGACAGATTCTTCCTGGGTACGAGATGGGTATTATACTGAGTACTTTACTGCAGGGTTCTTCACTGGAGAACAGTGAAATCTCCCTTAGTTTATTCCACTTATCTTATCCATCATCTCTTAAACGGGTTTTAGAAGTGTTCAGTTTTAAAGAGATAATTTCAAATTTGAATCACCCCTAGATGAACGAGCACTTTAGATATCCTTCAAGCAAAACAATTTACCATGTTTATCATAGCTCACTGGTACAAAGCTCTGCAGCATGCGTGGTTTTAACGTAAGTATTTTCTTATAAATGAATGAATTGGAAACAGTAAACTATAGCTCCCATTTCATTTGTTTAATCGAAATTCTACTATAGATTAGAAGGGAAACAAATAGTAAAGTCCAGTGCTTAAACCCTTACTTAGAAGTTGTTAGATTTTTTTTTCAGGCTCAACCTAACTTTCAGATCAGTGTGTTTTGCTTCATTCCGAGCACAATGACCATATCAGCCTCAAGTGACAAATTATGGTGTGCAGATCATTAGTACCATAGGGCTGGAGTAGGAAACCCTCTGTATAAGGTATTTTACAAGTCTTAACTTTTATATGGCTGCAGTTCATCTTTTAAATAACAGACTATAAAGTGTGCATTGTAGTATCTTCTCCAAAACTCCAGTCATGTTAGGCTTATACTCAGCAGGTAAACAACATAAGTGTTGATGATGCTTATTCTAGTATTTAAAGAAATTATTTTATTAAACAGCCCTTCAAACCTTATTGAAAATGAACAGATGGTTTTCAGAATTTGTTAGCACTGGTTTGTAGATCTCTGGTCCCAAGTGAATTTAAAAAGGTGCAAGTAAGCAAACAATGAAAAAGAATTGGTACATGAAAGAATCAGACCTGCTTCGCAAATTCTCTTTTCCCCACTATCTTAAAAATAAAGTTTACTGTTGTTTTTAAACTAAAATAACATACGGGAGGTAATAAAGTTGTTTCCTAATTATGTCATTGCCTGATTATTGTATTCTGCAGAGTGTGCCTACTTTTTCAGACTTGGTTTACTTCATAAATTCAAACTTGTCTATCACTATCTTTTTTTTC
The DNA here is from genome assembly GCA_021901965.1 of Pipa carvalhoi. Lineage (NCBI taxonomy): Eukaryota > Metazoa > Chordata > Amphibia > Anura > Pipidae > Pipa > Pipa carvalhoi. Next base: position 16,067 of record JAKJJM010114268.1, read on the forward strand.
TTTTAATCAACAAGCAAGAGAATTTAAGAGGTAGTTTAGCAGCACATTTTTTACACAATCAATGTTAATTGGCCATATGTTTGAGGTGTTTAGTGTTCCATGTTACGTTTTAAGATTTTTTTTTACAGTTGGAATGCCTGTAATCTTAAGACTTGGACCCTGAAGAAACAAATGCTGCTATTTATGTGCCAGTTACTTTCCCACTAATTAGTTTGCGCTGCTAATGGTATTTAAGTAGATAACATACACCATCCATTCTGACTGTGCTTAGGTCTTGACAACATCATCTTTCTTTGACAAAATTAGTTGTAAAGAGATCTTCTTTTTTGGTAGAGGTGCATTGCAAAACCTTGGCAAATGTCTCACTTGCTATCAGATGACATCAGAAATCACTTTCTCAATTCTTCTTAATTTGATAAAAAAAATCATATAAGCTCGTTTGCCAGCAGGGCATATTAACCATAAAGATAGCTTTATTCTGAGTTACTTTGTAAACACAGTATATACTTAATTCATATTATTAGGTCAGTGCTTCTGTACTGCAGACAATTGTATTGGAGTGGAAATGGAAAATATTGTTTGGTCTTTATCAACTCTTTGTTTAAAGAGGAGCTAAAGCCACAAGGATGGCTGGCATGCCAAATGCCAGCCAGTCTGTAAGAAAATCAGACAAAAAACCAAGAGTGTACTATGGTAAAATGCACGTAGCGCCCCCCAAGTAAATCAAGCAAGGATCACAATGTAAAAAAAAAAATAGTACTTAAGTCCACGAGTCCAAGATTAAAATGTTGCGCTCAAACCAGCCAAAGGAGGCAATCTGTCCTATTGCCTAACTATAAAATGCAAAGTCCAGGTATCTGTGGAGAAGAGAATCTGGTAGTGCAAAAAAGAAATAAACGATTCCTACTCAAAAGACTTAGGAATGGTTAAATAAGTGAACTAGTGCGTACCATAATATACACAAATATGTGCAAAACCATATAAAATAAATAAATAAAATTGTATGTAATCAAATCGTGTGACAACTTTGAACTTTGTCACACAATTTGATCCCATACAATTTTATTTATTTACAAAGAGAATGACAATTATCCTGTCCTAATGTTGAGGTACTACCTTAAATCCTCTATAAAGGAAAAGTTCAAGATGAGAAAACATTTAAAAAGGGTAAAAAAAGAACTGGGAAAAATAGCATTAAAAAAATGCATATCACTGAAAAATAAATTATTGTTAAAGACAGTTGGAGGTTATACTCCTTTGCTTCCAACTCTCCCCACCCAAAAGCATTCCTATGTATAAATGGTCTGCATTGTTTTAATATATGAATAAAAACATATTATGGTGGAGCTGGTAATATTATGTAAAATACTAAATTCAGATTAAACCTGATAGATGAGGATAGATTTTGCTGCAGGTTGTAAATAATTGAATGGTAAAAGTAAGAAAAATAGCAAGGGGCATATTTATTAAAGGGTGAAATCACATGGCAAGATAAACGACCATTCCCATCGCAAAGTAAATTCTGCATATTTACCATTTAGCATATTGTAACTCAGTGGAGAGAATTGTTTGGGTAGTACTTTCATAGCATGGTCAGGCAAATATTAGCAGTGGAGTATTGCAGCAAATTCATTATAAATAGGCAAATTGTAGTGAAGTGATATTATCACTTCGGACTGCACCTAAATGGGGAAGGTGCAGCTTTCTTGGGGGAAAGGATGGCTAGAAGGGTGGAGGAGTGTTTAAACTAGGAATGGGGGGGGGAGGGAAATAACACAA
>JAKJJM010114286.1:0-10552 GCA_021901965.1 Pipa carvalhoi
TATATATATGAGACTTGATAAAGGGAGGATAAAACTCTCGAAAGTCTAAACTGACCGTTAGTCCAAATAAAAAAGGTATCACCAAGTATTGCAATACTCATTTTTTTGTATCTGTGGACTAACACGACCACTCTATCCTGTCATACATATAGTATATATTTTATTTATACAATACAAAATGTTTATCTGACTACAAAAACTTTATATGATGTTACATTATGTATCAACTTATCTTTGCTTAGTTCTGTAATTGTCTGTAAAACACCAAATTCCACTCTTCCACCCCTGCTCTAACTTATCCGGAGCACTATGTATTATCTTTGTTTGCCTTGTTTATCTGTGTAGAATCTCTTTTTGCCTGTTTACATAATTCTATAACTCAGTATTCATTCCATAAGGACGGTGTCATACTGGTGTATAGGTGCGTGTCATTTAAAAAAAAAAAAAAAAAAGTGCGTTGCAAAAAAAATACGCACACATTGTCACACTTGTGCTTCATAGAGAAGAATATGCACCAGAAAGCTTCATGTCGCATTTTGCGAGCGTATAGACACCAAAGTGAACAATACAACTGGATTAGTAGCATTAGTAATTGAACAATAGCGGTCACACAGGGATGAAAAGCAATGTGTAAGTGCTGTTGTGAATATATAAAATGTGTCACGAAAATAAGATAGTGTAAATGTGCTGGTGTATTTTCACAACGCACTTTTTTTTTTTAAACGAGCGCACATATATACGCTAATGTATCCCTAGCCTAATGCAGTATTCATACTTGAGAAAGGGAGGACAGACTGCTTGAAAGCTTGTCTACTTAACCTGATTGTTGGTCCAATAAAAAAGTATCAGCAAATATTGCAATAAAAAAAGTCACAATTCCACAATTCACCTGGTTTTTATTTTTAACCTGCATGGTTAAAAATAATCATAATTATAATATCATTATAATATCAACAGCTTCTGTATATTAACACCATAATTCATTTTTGTAACGGTGATTGCATTTGATCTATTTTCTATAAACAAAACTGATAAATGCATTATAGTAACATAGTTTATAAGGCTGAAAAAAGACACAAGTCCATCCAGTTCAGCCTGGTTTCCTGCAATGTTGGGCTTGATTTAAAAAAAAATAGGCCAAAAACAAATATTTAAACATATTTATTAAAAGTCAGTATCTAATAACATTTTTTACCCATAGGTATTCCATTAGTTCTGCTGGATTTAATGTTTTCTGTAATATAAATGATTCAATTTTCCCATCTCATGGTTGTAAAGGTCAGCAGGAGGCCTGCTATGTGAGTTTGTGTTTAAATTAAAATACTTTAGAGCAGTTCAAATGACCTTGAATGAAACTCTTAAAATATTCACTTGAACTTGCTGGCATGCTGCAGTGGAATGCAGTTAGAGCCTCATTGACTAAAGTCTGAATAGTCGAGTAGAGCTCTGAATTTGCGTCTATTCTCCACTTCCCCATGGTCGCTTATTGAACAAAGTACCGAATACGCAATCAATTCGGACAACTATGTGAGTTGTGAACTTACGGAGCTCTTCTCATCACTTTACGTGCACATGCACAGGAACTTATACTATTTACTAAGTAGCGGAGAGGTGCGAAGGTGTGAATGCGACTAGGTGAACTGCTCCGGCTTCACCTTTGACTTCGCCACTTCAGACTCATGAATTGGGGGGTTGATGGTAGGACTCCAGTGTTGCGTAAGGAGACTATTCATTCAGTAGAGACGACTGTGATTAAGTGACAACATGACCTAGGGACAAAGTGACATAGAAATAGAATATTCACAGAATACAGTTAGTGGGATATGGTGAGACTGATTTCACTGCCCTTCACTTATCAAATTTACCTCACTCCGCATGACTTCTCAACCTGTGTTCACCACTGTCCACCTGTTCAACAAGTGTATTCTCCACTTAGTCAATAGTGAGAAGTGAGTTAGCGACTATTTTGGCAATGCGACTTGAATTGTAGTGAAGTGAATTTGACAGGTGATTCACACTTTAGTTAATGAGGAAAGTTGCAGACTGCTATTCTGTGCCGGCTTGTAACTATTTGGAAATGTGAGTCAACTCGAAGAACAGCTGTGACACATTTGCTGTATAGCAGTGAACTGATTATTTTTTCTTGTTTGCACATGTTGGTCACACAGATCTGCTGTGATTTTTGAGACTGTATCTATGTCAGTTCACAGCAGGTATCTACTGGCTCTCAGCAGCTATGCCTTGGCTCAGTGGTCTCCACATGCAACAAGCTGTATGACCTTTAGGCTGCCAGGTGCATACTTGATGAGTATAGCAGCCATAGTCCCCAGTAAGAAACATAATTCAGTTAATTGGCAATGCTAATAAGAAATTGTTTTACATGATTGTTCAGTGAATAGTATTTGCCATGTAAATCATGCTTACCGTATTTTGTTTGTTGGTAAGTAAAAGCTCAAAACCTCACATTTACATATGTAATCTAACCCTTTGCTATAAAACTTTAAAGTTGAGTTCACGTTCACCCTGCATCCATTGATAGACATTTACCTGTGGTGAATTACATTGAACAGGATATTTGAATTGCATTTTCCGTCCTCTGTAAGGCTCCACAGTACAAGAGTTGCCGATGGTACCCCATTACCTGAGATGGCTGCTTGTCCAAACTGGGTGATAAGAACCTTGGGCAGGGAGGTGACCAAGATCCCAATGGCAACTATAAGAGAGCTTGAGTTCTACTGTAGAGATGGGAGCACATACCAGAAGTATAGCCATCTCTATAACACCCTAATAAAGCCTTTTTGGTAGATTGGACACTTCTCAGTAAAATGAATCTTTTATTGTCCCTGAGTGTCCTAGCCAGAGCAAAGACTTGAACCTGATGGACATTCTAAGTCTACTGTAATAATATATTTACATATATCTGAGCACAAAAAGTAAAAAAGTCTATTTCGACTGTGTTGCGCGAAACGTTTATAGTCCCTGGTGTCAACTTATGTTTTGTGACTGGGAGACACACAGGAAGCCAGACTGTTTTATAGAATGTTTAAATACCATTGTTCTCAGTCATTTAATCCTGGAAACACCAACTACTAGGTGGGCTCTAAAGAGACTTTTGTTTAAAACAGACAATTTAATGACATTGGCAGGCCATTTGCTTGTCTTGGTTGTTTTATCAGCATTCCAGAAAGCCTTGCATATAATTATATCCTGTGTAATGGGGTAGGGGGTCATTCCGGTAGCTCCGAATTTTCTGTCCCGAATTCACTTATAGCGAACTCCCATTATAAAGTCACGACCGTGACTAAAAAATTGTCGCAGTCGCAATTTTGTAATGGGAGAATTGTCGCGGTCGCGACTTTATAATGGGAGTTCGCTATCAGTGAATTCAAGACGGAAAATTCGGAGCTACCGGAATGACCCCCTTAGTGTATGAGGGGGTGTATATTGTACCAGTTATGCTGACTTACTGCTGGAATACATTCCAGAATTGAACAGAGGGTTCCAGGAGCTGCATGGTGCCTAATTATAAAGACAGCTGGGGATTCAGCTTTGGTGTGTCTAGAGAACCTAGGGAGAGAGTAGATGTTTTTTTAACTAGCTGAGAACTACTGGGCATTTAATTGTTGGTTGGGGAATCTGCAAAGCTTCCTGAATGAGGAAAATTTTGTGCATTGAGATGGATTAATGGCCTTGGGGTTCATGTAATTTCTGAGCAAAGTATTGCTGAACCTTATTTTTGTGTTTTGCCAAGATCAGTGTGTTGTTTAAATTACCGTATGTTAGAGGAAAAACTGCTATATATGTGCTGGACTAGAAGTAGTTTTCTAAAAAGAGTTTGATTAAAAAAATTTGCCCTTTGACAGACTTTTGCTGTCATGGCTGGGAACTTGCAAATACCGCGTACCTCTCACCTTATGTCTTCTATCCTGTTCGAAGGAAGATATATTGAGTATGTCTTCGACTCCTTTATCACACCGAAATATTTTAAGCTTTGAGAGGGATGAAGTTGGGACTTTTCCTGATTGATCTACCATCCATGTTGGTCTAATGTTTCTTGCACTATTTGGATGGCTGTAATCAGCTGTTGACTTACCTGAGATCTTATAAAAATATCGTTCAAGTAGGCAAACAGCTCTATCCTTTTAAGATATTCTTAGATGGGTCAAGATTGTGGCTAGGACCTTGTTAAATGTCCTTGGATCTGATGCTAGACCAAATGGGTGGACCCTGTATTGTTAATGTCTTCCCAACAGGCAAAATCTCAGGAATTTTCTATGAGATTTGCAAGTGGGTATGTGAAGATATGCATCTTTAAAATCTATCTTGGCCAAAAAATCTCCTTGTCTGAGATCCATCCAGACTGACTTGATAGTTTCCATTTTGAAAGTTTTGGTTAAAAGAAACCAATTCAAATATCTGAGATCCAGAATTGGTCCACTGAAGCTTTTTGTTTTAGGAATAAATGAGAATATATGCCCTTCTTTTGATGTTAAAGCTTCTCCATTACTTTCGTTTCTATAAGTTCCTGAATAATTAACTTTGGTGCTCTTTTTGCTTCTATTTTGGGACAGGGGAGAAAATAAACTGGTTGGTCTTTGGTATTTGATTGAACTTAATTCTGTAACCAGTTGCGATGGTCTGCAGGACCCATTGATCTGTTGTTGTTGAGCCCAGTTTGCCTGGAATACCTGAAGCCCTCCTCCTACTGGCCCCACCTGGCCTCACTGACCTTCATAAACCTTTGGACTTCTCATGTCTGGACTCCTTTTTGTTCTGAAAGAACAGGGTTACCCAATTTGAGCATACTCAGACAATGCCACAACAGTGACATATATAAACAAGTGGGGAACTCCTGCAGCAAAACAGCAATGGCAAAAGTCCAAAATATTTTATTGGCAGAGATTCACGCATCATCTATAACAGCAGTCTACATTCCAGAGAGCCTCATTTGTGAGGCAGATTACTTTAGTCATCAATAGACCCAAAGAGGAATAGTCTTTACACAAAGATTTCTTTACACTATCTGAACTCTGGATCATACCTCAGATAGATCTTTTTGTGTGCTGGTCTGCTGTGCTAGGACCAAGGATCCCAAAGCAGCCTACATAGATGCTCTCAGTCGTCTGTGGAACTTTGTATGCATATGCTTCTCTGTCCCTGTTGGTAACAACAATAAAAAAGAATGCACATTGAAAATTTCCATAGCTATGAATTGGCCAAGTCAAATTTGTTACATAGACCCAGTTAACATGATGGTTGTGATATGGTCACAAAATAATTTTTACCAGAGGTCATAAAATCCTCTTAAAATCTGGGAACCAGACCACCACAGTAGAACAATTTAAAGTGGGCTACAATAGACTGTATTTCTCCAGTGGTTTTAAGAACACAATGCACACTTACCCAGTAGAGAGGCTCTGATTTTTTTACTGACTGTCTCCACAAAGGTTTAGCGAAGACACTTTACAAGTCATGTCTCTGTGGTTTCCATGATACACCACAATCATGGGGTAGAGTATTATTCTATTACAACTTTAAAGCAGTCCTTAAAGCAATCTGTCTCAGCATGGCATTTTAATTATTCTAACAGGCACTTAAGAAAGCAGCATTCAGGCCTTTATTGTTTTGTGAGATTTAGGGGATCAATTATAGGATTTATAGGTGCAATTACTGCAGCTAAGAGTATCTGCACTAGCCACCCTGTCCATAGCCCAACCATGGCTCAGTTTACACAAAGATAAGTCTATCCTTTGTACTGTACCATCCTTTCAACCAAAGGTAACACCCTTATGTCTAAACAAAGGCATTGTTTTATCATAATTTTGCCTAAATCTGACTAATTGGAAAGAGAAATAAATGAACAAATACCTTTCTCATCACATTTAATGCCAATATACAAGGTGTAGCCACCTGAAAGTGAACCACTGCCAGATGACTTACTAAGACTCCAGTGGCTGTTTACCCACACTCCACTAAAGCAGACAGCCATACCTGAGCATTACACAATGCTACAAGCTTCAGTTAATACTTAGTTGTCTGTTCTGCTACTTCAGGTTCTAATTCTCATTTTTGTCTGTAGCAAATATAGCTTATTTCTGCCCTAGTCAAGGTACAGGTTTTAGACATGCAGAGACAGATAGGACTACCTTAGAGAAGGGAATTTACTTATCGAAAATACTTTCCTTCAAAGTTCATGCTGTTATTGCAAGGGAGTGCCACCCCGAAGGCAGCTTACTAAAGGAAGACTACAGGCAGTTAAGTTATTCTCAACATCTCCTGAAATTCCTCAGTTATTACTTTGCATTTTTCACTTTGCTGGTTGCAGCCATCTTTTATCTGTTGGGCTTTCTGGGACACTTTGCAAAAATATACTTTAAAAAGTTTTAGAGGGCAGCAAAGGGCAAAACAAACAGAAAGGAATGTAAGCCAGACATTCAACTTCAAAGATATCATGTACAGATACTATAAAGGAACAACTGTAATACAAATGGCATTTTTTCCTATTCTGGTATTAGTGGTCACTTAATTTGACTATTAAATATGCAGATTTTATATAGAATTCCCCTTGGAATGGGAGATTCAAAAGGCATACCCCTAAGTCACGTGTCAGACACAAAGCCTGGGGACCAAATGCAACCAACGAGGTCCCCTGCTGATTTAAGGTGCTGAGTCACTAGATGTGGCAGGCACTGAGAACCTAGATGTGATAGGTGCAGTGTATCTCTATTGACTCTGACAGCTAGCAGATATGCAGAGCATTGAAGGCAGCCAAGCAAGAGCATTGGTGGATTGATACTGAATGCTGAGCCACAACGTTCTGTGTGGGAAAATAGGAGCCTGGGATTGGAGGACTAGAAAATGCTAGAAGCACATGGAGGCTGGAGAGAGCAGTGCAGAGGTGGGAATCAGTGGGGACAGCAGCACATCACACGTTCCGGCAGGCAAGTGGCAATGAAAGTAGAAGTGTAGTGCACTGTGTCCGCAGGCTTTTATAGAGGACTAAAATGAATGTTTCATGGAACAACAAAATGTATTATCTATGCTGCTAATTAATCAGGATCCTGATCCACTGGGCGCAAAAGAAATTCTTTAGACCACTGCTACACAATGCATCCACCTTTCATTTGTGAAACGGCTTTTTCCCGAAACATGTCATGATACTGGTTTATATTAAACATAAATTGTCACACTACTGGATTGGTCAGACTACTATTTTCTATATATGGTATTATCTATGCTGCTTCTGGAGCAGCCATAAAGTTCTGCCTATTATAAAATCAAAACACTTGGACTAGAGGTTTTGGGTTTATTTTTATTTTCAGAATATGATCAGAGTATGAGGATCGTGTGATGTGGTGTCTCAAGGTTCTTTAACAATACATTCAGCCTTCTGGTTGCCTTTAAAGGGCTAATTGTGATTTATAAGACTGTATAAATGTAATTATTCCTTATAAGTTAAGCTGCTAGGGTCCACCAGATCGCTTAACTGAATGACAGTTACAATCGGCCCTTTGAAAGCAACCAGAAGGTTGATGTGGTCCTTGGTGAAAATGAGTTTGACACCCCTGCTCTAAGTGGCATTTACAAAACTGCAATTACTTCCTATAACAAAAGCAGAGCCGGGGGCACTAACTGTTTAAGTGCCTAGAAGCAGCACAGAAAAACAGATAACAAATTGCTAGCTCTGCAGGTTGTACTTTCAGAACTCATGTGTCCTCCAGGAAACATAGTATGCAAAGGGCTGTATATCTCCTATGCTGTGGCAGTGATACCTGTCTCTGCATTGTGTGAGAATAGTTGGCTAACAATCAGTAGAATGAAATAAAATGACAGCTGCTGGAACAGGGAATGGATGTATCCAACAGTGAAGCTTTCAGAGCTAGCTTTACCAACAAATTCTTGTAGATACTATATACATATATCAGTCAAATGTCTCCATATGTTCTGGATTATTTTCTTCCCACAGAGAGCTTGGTTTTTGTTTTGTGGTGCATGGTTTTCACAATAAGTAAGTAAATGTATTTTTCTGGTATAGCTGAAGCTTTACACCTACTAAAATAATAAAAATGAGTCATTTCTGCCACCATGTGGCCAAAATATCCAATTGCAGAGTTTGCAATTTTATTTTGTATTGATCTAAATCATGTTAAGGAAATTAAAAAAACAGACTAGATAAATGGCAGAATGCTAGGGAGAACACAAAATAATTTTATCATCTGAAATATCTGAATGAGTCAAAGCATGAACAACATAGTCCACATCACAGTCCTCGAACAACCCCCCCATTACACACTTGGTGCTGTGCATTCTTGTCTCGTATCAGCCATTCTTACAAAGGAACCACAGTAACACAAAAACCACTGACTGTAAATTCTATGAAATATTTCCTTGCTATGTGCGGAACAAGAAACTCCAGGGAATGGCAGTCTGTTTGTAGCAGATTTCTATCAGCTTCCAAAGTATTCCAACTGAAATCGTTTAAAGTCAGCATCTGAAAAGACAGATTTCTCCTTTATCTTCTTGTGCTGCTTAATGTGCCGGTCCCTGGCTTTGCGACCTCTGCTTTGTGTCAAGATCTGAAAAAGAAAACAAGTGTTATAATTGTGGTAACAAAGTTTGCTCAGTATTTCAGCAATATTAAACTAAGCCATTGGGTGTATATTCATTTCCTCCAACAATTCCATGAGCTTAGGTAATTTAAGGCTTCCTAATTAAAGGGGAGATCTGGTCACTAAACTCTAACACCTAGAATTTACTAAATACAAAGCATTATAGGTATATAGGTTATAGTGTACTTCACCCCTTTAACTCTGGCACTAATAGAATATTCAATCTTGCAGGGTAACATTTATTTGGTAAACCAATGCACCGCCCTTTATTAATGAACACAGCATGGGACTCTATTTCCCAGAATTCAAAGAATAGAAGCCTCGCTACCTCTGCCTAAAAAGCTGTCAGATCATGAAAGAATTCAGGTATGATTCTTTGTAAGTTATCTATAAGTCATATTTTTGTCATGGCCTTTGTGAGCAAAGATCTTTAGAATGGTAAAAAAAAACCCCACTGGTGTTAGAATCATTATAAAGGATAGATGGGAAGAAAGTACCCCATGTAAGCACAAAAAAATACTATAAATGTTAGTAGATCAATGGTTTTTAATAATCTGAATTACTACACAATGTTTTAAGGAAAAGGAGAAAAAAAAAATAGTGCACCTCTTCATTATTAAAGGCAAATAGTTATTGTATGTATATTTTTATTTATAAAGCGCCACAGGATTACGCAGCGCTGTACCAATCCAACAATACAGTTATAATACAGACAAGGGAAGTGCGTAACAAAGAACAAGTGAAGTAAATTACAAGTATATAATCAAGAAAATACATCACTCTAAGGGCCAGATTCTCAAAGGTCCGAATGTGGCCAGTCGCATTCGTTTTCATGAACTGCATGATGCGCGCTGCTGACATTATCGCGGACGTGCTTCACGCACTTGACGAACAGGCGAACAGAGCTTTGCCTGCCGCTTGCAAAAGCTCTGTTCGCCAAGTGCGTGAAGAGCACCCGCGACAATGTCAGCGGCGCACATCATGCACTTCGTAAAAACGAATGCGACTGGCCACATTCGGACCTTCGAGAATCTGGCCCTATGTGCCAGGCCATGATTGAAACAAGAGGATGGAAGTCCCTGCCTCATTGAGCTTACAATCTAAATAGGAGGAAGACTTACATAAACAGATAGGAGAGTAATAAGTGCAGTAACATAATGTGTCAGTTTATTAGCCTATAGGTGCCAATTAAATAAGAAAATAAATACAAAACAGAATAAATAGCTGCTTAAAGATAAAATATAGACATGAAAGCCATTGCTAGTGCTCCAAGAGGTAAGATTTCAATTTAGTTTTGAAGATATTGTCAATACGTTATCGAATTATTGCTTATTTATTGGCAACATCTTACTATACTGCCTTCCTGTCTAGCTTGTATAGTGGCATTGCTATTCAATAATAAATATTTATTTAAAGAGAGAACCAAGATGATGTTCCTATGGTCATTCTAACTGTAAGCTACAGATTTCAAGGTAACTAATACACACAGATAAATACATGACGTGGAGAGAATTCATAAAGACACACAATCATCAAAAAAACAAAAATGTATTTGTCCTAGTAACACAAAAAAAAAAAAATAGTAAAAAATCCCAAATAATGTACACAGTACACAATAATGTTTAGTACTGTTGATGAGCACTAAAGCATTTTGTTTCTGGAAAAAAAGACATGTTAAACACTATAGTTCCATTTTAAGCATTGACATAGCTTTACAATTTAAGCTAGCCACTAGGGAATGCATATCTATACCACTAAAGATAAGTTTACTGGATGCCACCCTTTTGTCCCATATGTAATATGTGTGGGTATAGAAACAGTTCTCCCTGCTAAGCCTTTCAAGTTTGCAAAGTTGGCAGATGAGGGGGATGTCAGTCCAGGGGTGGCACTGCTGCAGCATGGTACTGCCTCTGAAAGCCAGGGGCATGCCTGCTCCAGTAAGG
>JAKJJM010114288.1:0-15694 GCA_021901965.1 Pipa carvalhoi
CCCCCCCCCCCCCCAAACTGCAGCAAGACACCATTAGGCAATCAAAATAAAGATACAGCAGAAATATAAAAATCCCCAACTGAGATTAAATAATCTTGCTGTACCCCAACCCTAAGAAATCGATCTAATAGCTTTCCCTTTCTTAAATTGCTATAAGTGCTTTTCGACAAGAGCAGTGTGATCAGTTCACAGACTCTCATCCAAATGGCAAGTAACAGAACTGTACACTGTAGTGTATAGAACAGGGTCATGTGGTTTTAGCAGCCAATAAGATAACCCTCACAGGTGACATTATTTGACCTTTAAATGGATTTGCTGGCTGCCTATTTTGAAAATTGCGGGTTTGGTCCTCTGCACGGATTGGTTGGACGCCATTTTTGAAAGATGTGGCTGAAAACGGAGCCGAACGCTGGAGCCGAACGCCCGAGCCGAACCTGAACGCCCGAGCAAAAGCGCGACTTGGCTCGGGTTCGGGAAAAACCCGAAGTTCGGCTCAAACTAACATTTAGCTGAGCAGTTCAATCAACACTAATTTCAAACACAATATTAATTTACATGCATCACTACAATGCCTCTGTAAACTAGTTTTTTCCTTTGGATATGAGCTTTCTCTTGGTGTATTTATTAATTTGCTAGATTATCTGTTAATTTGTATATTAGTTGTCCACTTCTGCATTTAACAATAATACTGCACAGTTGAATTAAGCATAGGGCAGATGCAACAACATGCACCAGTAACATGAAAAGATTAACTAAAACAAGAAGTGAAGAGGGCCCTGGGGGTCATTCCAGTAGGTCTGAATTTTCTGTCCCGAATTCACTTATAGCGAACTCCCATTATAAAATCGCGACCGCGACAATTTCTTAGTCCCGGTCGCAATTTTATAATGGGAGTTCGCTATAAGTGAATTCAGGACAGAAAATTCGGACCTACCGGAATGACCCCCCCTGACTTTTTAGATAATTAAAACATTTAACCAGTAAGACTGCAGGTTTAATAAAGTTGCCATATTGAAAGATACATGCAAATTAAAGGGCAGGCTTAGGCATTGCTTTTCACTATCTATTTTTGTTGCAAACCTCTCCTAACCTTATCTTACAGGATCTGCCAGCTTAAACTGCTATATTATGGCTGCAAATCAATACCTTTGGTCTGTAGTGCAATCTTAGATAGCGCTGGCTATCTCACGGCTATATGTTGGATCTTCATTAATAGGCTAATCATACATATTATTTCACTGTCTGTTGAATGTCCCATGGTCCATTAAAGTGCATCTGTCACCTCAAAACTCCAATACTTATTTAGGTTCTACTAATGAAATAAATTATTTTGTAAATATATATGTATTTTAAAAAAATGTACTTTTATGTAGCGTTTCTCTCTGTCATCTTCCCTGTCAGCCAGACTTTTCTTTCCCAAGTTGGGTTGGGGCGGGGCTAAATGATGATTGACATTACAGCTCCTCCAATCAGATCCCTGCTTGATCATGATTTAAGGTTTACTTCCCCTTTAAACCTACTAATTATTACGATAACATAATAATAATATTGTCTATAACATGTTTTCCTGCCACAGAAATAAATTAAGTAAGAAGTATACCTACTGGATTTTGTATTATTTCTTAAAAACTGTTGTGGGTATAAAATATCTGAAACATTAATAAACTAATGTTCCAAGTTGAAATGATCTATGCAGTACATTAAATGTGAATCAGGCAAGGTACTTGCTGATTTTTCCATGTATTGTTTTGTGTTTTCTTTCTTTTGTAAGTAATAGCTAGAAAATAAACCAGAAAATCGCATCTGCAGAAAGAAGGCTCTCATGCAGTGCAAAATGAATTACAGTATGGGGAAATATTTTAGCTTGAACACAATACTGAGAGTTCCAATCAAAAAATGTCTTAGCCTCGCACTGTTCTAAATTGTTTGTTGTGAGTCCCCAAACCATATTATTTCACGGACACAGTCAAGTTCTTTTAATAATGGAAATATTTTACTTTAGATGTGGTTCCATAATGGTATGTTTTATATTTTTTTACTTAATAGATATATTAAAAAAGGGACTGTGAGGAGAATGATAAAAAAAATGGTATAATTCTCTGACCCACAATTCTCAGTGGCACCAATTATAATCAATACGGTGTACGTGGATATAACCTTCCTAGGCTACCTCCTCTCAGGGTATGGGTTACAGCTTAATTATAGGACGAGACTGTGTCATCAAGAACAACTAAATCATTGATGGTTAACACATTGGCAGATACACAAGTGTATTTGATTAATAAAGTAAGCCAGGTATACTTCTGCTTTAACCTATAATAGTCAAAGCTTTGTTATTTTTCATACATATCATCTAAACATAGAGCACAGCTGTAGCATAATGACAACGGGAGCGCATTATAAATAAAGTATAAGCCTGCAATCTCCTATATCACCTAATGAGGTTTATACACAGTGCCAAACATAAACTAGCATGGGTTCCAGTGCAAAACTGACCACAGGCTTCCCAACATCATAATTTTACAGGAATGTGTCTATTTCCAGCAGTTATGTGTCAGTTGTGGGCCCACATGATTATACCTGATATAGTGTAAACCTTTTCAAAACAGAAGGTGTTTCCACACACATCCAAAAGATAAGTGTAAAACCAAATCACTCCTTCTTTGCTGTGTCCCAGATGCACACCCATGTCCACTGGTTTACTAGCACAGACCTCATTAATGCAATATATGAATTTTTGTAGGGATTGGGAGTAACTACACAATGTCAGCAAAAATATCCATCCCCATGAAAAGGAGATAAAGTGCAAGCCTTCTTACAAGAGAATATATTTATACGGTCTCTGCTTTATGGATAGCATTTCCACACAAAACCAAAAAAGCAAATGCAGACAAGGCTCCTGGGGAAGAGGCAGGAGATATGCAAAATAAGGTTTGCACTATATTTCCTTTCCTTTGAAGGGCTGTTTCATTCCTTTTAGCCCACCTCACTCTAAGCTTCTTGCTGACATTTCATATACCTAGAACATGAAAAAACAGTAGTTTTGTGAATACAGAGTCACTAGTAACCCTTTTGAGACTGGATCACTTTTCAGCAGGAATTCCCATATTGTTGAATTAACACATTCTTCCTCAAACTTCAGGTTATCTGTCCTTAGCCAGTGTTACTAGGTTCTTTTCTGGATTGGCTCAATACAGACAGTCTAATAAGACATCATTGTACCACAGATTTCAGGTGTGGATTTTTCCTGCACTCTCTGAGAAAATATTGCTGATAGAGATGTGAAAGGGGAAATATTTCAAGACAAATGATACAGTAAGTACACAAGTATATGTATGTAATATTTGCGATAATGTATATCACTGAAAGATTTCCCAAGTAACACCAACCAAAAATAAGAAATTCATCTGGATCAAACTTAATTTTTTTCTTGAATCCATCTAAACTGTTAATTGAATATTTGTTACAGCTTGGTTGATATTTAGTAGTTACTGTATATGTACTGTATCTTTTAGTGACAGTTCCCCTTAAAGTAGACCTGTCAGGTACACTTATTACTAAGTAGTATAATGCAATGAATAATAAAGAAGGAGCAGAGTCGTGGAATATATCCACAAAAGCTTTATTCCATCCACAATATGTTCTGGGCTACACAGGCCCTTCAAGGCCCTTATTATTCAGTGCTTTACTTTGGTGTGTGTGGAGCACTTGGCAGCAGTGGAGCTGGGAAATATTGGTATAGCAAACCTTATTTGCTATTAGTATAATGTAGCCTGAGTCTAATGCAACTTCCCCAAGCCTAGCCTTGCTAGCAACCCACCTTCTCCTATGCCCTAAGCTTATTATTAGAAACAGACTCTAGCAGGTCCCCTGTGAAGAAACAGACTGCTTTCCTAACATCCAGCTGCAGTAGTGTATCCCACCACCCAACCTGCTGTACCCATTAGAGGATACCATGAGTAAATTAGGAAACTCAAATATAGTCTTGTTTTTATACAGTTATCTCATTTATTAAAACTAATGACTAGTGATGATCAAGCACTAAAAAGTTTGGGTTTGGCTCGAAACTTCAACTTTGGGAAGTTCGGTTCGGTGTTCGGCCCGAACCGGAATCCGAACGCCGAACTCTATTAAAATCAATGGGAGAAGATGTTCAGATAAATTTTTATACCCAGACAAGTGAGGAGAAGCTGTAATTAGCATCCATAACAGTAAAATGGAAGGAGGAACAACTTACTAAAGGAAATTTGGCTCTAAGAGTCACAGAATAAATTATTCACAGGCTAAAATAATTCATTCCTTTTAATGGCTAACGGAAAAGAGGAGGACAACGTAACTATAGGAGGGGCAGCGCTAGCAGCTATTATGGAGCCCCATTGACACCGGTAATGGAAATGGCACATGCTAACTGTCAGGAGCCCCCTATCACTTTTTGCACTAGGGCCCAAGAACATGTCATATACACTACCCTTCTAAAGTTTGGGGTCACTTAGAAATTTCCCATTTCAAACAACCATCTCTCCAGTGTTCTAATGGTACATTGTGTTTGCTAACTGTGTAACAAGGCTGTTTTGAAAACCCTTGTGCAAGTATTTTAGCACAGCTGAAAACAGTTTTGCTGATTAGAGAAGCTATAAAACTGACCTTCCTTTGAGCTAGTTGAGAATCTTGAGCATTACATTTGTTGGTTCCCTTAAACTCGCAAAATAGCCAGAAAAAGACAACTTTCATGTGAAACTCAACAGTTTTAAAGAAAAGAAATGTAAAGAATCTTTAATTTAAAGAAAGAGCTTTATGGAGAAGAAAAAATCTATTTGAATCGTAGCATGAGTGTTGTATGAGTTTTCAGGGAAAACACAAAATTATCTGGGTGACCAAAACTTTTTGGAACGGTAGTGTATGTGGTGGCAGCAAGAACATCCCAACGGGGAACATGGATGTTCACCTGGCAGGGCCATTGTTATAGGGGGTTTGAAGTTCGGCTCGAACTAACCTTTAGCCGAGCAGTTCGATCAACACTACTAATGACTATGTTATTTGTATATTTATTATTTTTATACATGCAAATGTTTTTAAAATAACCAACATATAAAAATTAACAATAAAGTATGTCATAAACTTGCCCTTTCTTTAGTAAAATGAAATGGAAAAAAAAATACCTTTTTGTGCCCAGGTCACCTTTCAAAGATATATCCTATTTTATGACTGTTTGATTAAGTCCAATGGTCGAACAGCATAAATGTCCTCCCAACAAAAAGTTAGGAGTGTAAGTAACTAGTTCACAAGGCATGAAGGGCTAATGTAATGGAATACTTGCTGGGCCATTGCTTTTAAGGAGCATGAACTAGATCAGAGAGACAAACAGGCTGAACAGAAGGCTAAAACGGCTGATGAAGTGAATGCAGTCATTAAATACACTATAACTAAAACACTAAATGGCTTTTTAAAAGTGGTCCAGAGGCATATGTAAAAGAGTGCATATAATGCAATGTTGTTTTAACCCGTTATTTAATAAGAACTAGATATAATTTCAGCTGGGATTTCTCATGTATACATTTATTTCCTATTCAAAGAATAATGAAACCTTTTTTTAAATTCTTGCAATATATTTCTGTTGTCAGCAAGGAAAACAGCGTATTTACCTATTTGCAGGAGAATGAGCGACAGGTCAGACAGGACCATAACTCACTGCTGCAAAGCCAATCAGAGTCAATTTCACACTGCAGTTCTAATCTTTAACTTGATTTCTCTCTAGTCACACCTCGCTTGCCCAGAGTTTTCTCAGACATTTACTGTCTTTACTGTTTCTCTTAAAGTTATGATAGATAGACTGAATAATAACAATAATAATAATAATAATAATTCTGCTAACATCTACTGCATATTTTACGCTTTTTTTTTTAAATGGAAGTTTCACTGTGTATCTCATTGCTCTAAGGCAGAGAAATGGACATGTTTAAACAGAGATGAGACTGCAATAACTGTGCAAATTAACATCTACAGCAGGAAAGGGAATATCAGCAAATTTTGGATTTTTGGAGAATCACACCACTTCTATACAGATCTGTTTTGGAGTTTTGGATGTTCTGACCCTAGTCTGTAGAGGGCAGGTAGTGCTAGGCAATGTGTTACATGCTAAAGAGAGGCTTTCACTAAAGGTGTCATTAAAGTAATAAAGGGCAATCTGAGACACAGCTTGTAGGGAGGCACTCACAGGGCAAGCTATGTTTTAAATGGTAAAATTTGTAGATGGTACATTTTTCTTATAGAGAGGTTAATTTTTATATATTTTCCAGGGAGCATTGTATTAAAGGAATAACCCAGTTTTGGACATTTATTTAATTATTTAATTGACACTATTTAATAAATTATTTATGCAATATAAATTATTTAGGTATTTTCAGTGTTTTTTTTTTTAATCTCCAGCTACTTTCTTAGATAAGTGACTTGAGTCACAAGATTAGGAATTCTAAAAAGGCAATTAGACAGTAGCAGGTGACCATCTCTGAGAGACTGCACATCTACAAGATTCTGATTGGTTACTCAAGAATTACCCAGCTTGTCTGTCAATTCACTGACTTAAGATTTCACACTGAACTGCTGAGAAGGAAGTAGGAGAGAGAGAGATGAGAAAGTATCAAAAAAGTATCAAATGATTCTGCAAACACAGAGCTTTATGAAATAATATTCATGGGGCATGAACTCTTTATGTAGTATTTATGTGTTACACTCTCTCCTTGGAATTATGTATCCATAATTTCTAACCATCCTTAGGTGAGATCATCAACTCATTCGGCCTTCAATATCACTTGTATGCAGATGATACCCAAATTTACTCCTGTACTAACACCTGAAATACAGACTCAAATTTCCAACTGTCTCCTGGCAATCCCCTCGTGGATGGCCAAGCACCAGCTCAAATTAAATCTCTCTAAAACGGAACTGATCATCTTTCCGCCCACACCTGGACCCGCTCCCTCCTTTTCCATTCTAGTTGATGGCACCATCATCAACCCTGTAACCTCTGTACGTTGCCTTGGGATGACTTTTGACTCTCCAGAAAAGTAGCCATAACTTGTTATGGCTACGAAAATTTTCGGTGGAAATATCTGATCTCCAGATTATGGAAATCGAAAAACACCGATTTCCACAATCTGGAAAACGAGATTCCAGCAGGAGGATCACCTCCCGCTAGAATGTTGGAAAGACCTATAGAGGTCTTTCCGACTTTATTAAATTTTGCCCACAGACTGCAAAATAAAAAAGACATTTACATTTACCTGGAAAAATGTCAGTGGAGCTGTTGATGGACAGGATCAGAGGGGCTGAGAGAGGAACAGGATGGCTGGAGCAGCAGATCGCTACCTGGACAGGGAACAGCGTGGCACAGGGCAGGCCTACCCACAGAGGTAGACCACCTGCACAACTAAGCCCCAGCCCAGCAGCAAGAAGAAGGCAGAGGCGGATCTCCACTAGCACCCAGCAATCCAGGAGAAGCAGCAGGTATAAAGGGAGTGCAGAAGGTGAGCAGGCAGGGGAGAGTGCTGCCAGAGCAGCATGCTCCCGCTATGGGGATGCCGAGGAGCAGGGGACCCAGACAGCAAATTCTGATGCGAGAAAGGGGGGGGTTCTGCTTTGCATTTAATGAGGGACAGTGCAAATAGGGCAGTTCCTGCAAGTTCTGACATGAGTGTTCGGCATGTGGGGGAACACACTCATTCAAAAAATGTAGCAAGAATGGCAAGGACGGAAAGTCCAGCGATACTTCGCAAAAAGGGGAAGGTGCCGGTGAGAATTGGCGTGATGCTGCCATGGCTAAGCAGTTACGGTAAAGACAGAAGCCCAGTTATTGATGGTAGATTCACAGAATAGTCTTAAAAAAAGGGGGGGGTCAGTTAGGAGTGCGGTGGTTCAAAAAGGGGTGTAATTTAGGACAGGGTGCTGAATAAGTCGATAGCATAACAAACAACACTGATCCACCAGATGTTTTGGTTATATATGCTAGGGGTCATGATATAGGGATAGTTACAGGGAGGGATTTCGTTTAAGTGAGTACTTTCAGAGTAGGTAAGGAAATAGAGGGTTAGCGTGTATCGCAGAGAGTTTAACATGGGGGGGAAAATAGTACAGTAGAATAAAGATAAGGTTAACCTAGATGACGTTGCCATGGACTTGTTCCGGGCAGGTTAAAATAGGGAGTGAAATGGCCACAGCAGATTTGGGGTGGGGGGGGACTGCCCATTATAAGGTGTCATATGGGCAGTCCGTGGTGGAATGTTGAATGCTTGCATGTTTTTTTTGGCATCTCTGGTGGAGATGTATTGTGCAAATTGGGCACTAATTGAGCAACGGCCCAGAAGGGGTATGGAGATGGCTACCCTGCCAAGCTGAAACCCAACCTTAAGGGAGAAGGTGGGTGGCCCATTATACCCACTCTCTTGGTGTTGTGTCTTTATTTAAGGTAAAGAAAGAGCAATTATTGGTAATAGAAGTAAAGGAAAGGCACTGCACGCTACACCTGTCAAAATACAGTATTCAGGATACATTCCAGATCTACAGAGAAAAGGAAATACAAATCTGTACAACCATATAAGAAGCCATACGTTGCTGGGTACAACCATTTGCCTAAACTGCCCTTTGCATATTTAGTACCAAAAAATAATCTGTATATAAACTCCTGACTTGACAAATCACAGTTTTATTGCAATGACGTTCCAGTCTCTCTAGAAGAAGAAGAGGAAGGAGTGACAGAGCACAAAACGTCACTGCAATAAAATTGTGATTCATCAACACTGATGTGCATATGCATTCTATGTTATGTACATTTCAGCTCTATTTTTCTTGGGACTAAATCAATATCTGATCTACTTCTGTTTTATTCCTATTTCGCATGCATTACACTGCTTATTTATTAGTCAAATTTCAGGTTATATTCCTTGCATAAACTGTGGCTGTATTACACATATTTTGCATTGCATGTCAAAAAATGAATACAATTCTCCATCTTCATAAATGTACAAATTGTAGAGTTGATAAAAAGTGTACCATTCATTAAAAAAATACTACTATCCCCTGTCTGATTTGGCAAATCCCATCTATGGGCACTGCAACATCTGTACTTGGGCTACTAAAATCACCCCCTTAAAGAAAATCTAAAATGAGCAATAAAACACTGGTGTACAGAATTATTCTGTAAGGAATCATGGTGGGGTATATGCTATAGAATGGGAGAACAAATAAACAAGCGGGGAGAAATGGGACAGCCCCACCTAATCCCATTATTGATTCTTAACAAGGGACAGGCGAGCACTGATAAAGCACCTTACCAGCTTCACTGGAATAATAATACCAATACTGTGTTTACAAAAAAATAACACAGAGTCTTATATTCATTGTTGCTCCTAAAGACACACTAGGTCTTATTTTTGGGGAAACACGGTACCACTACAGTATATTTCTTGTACTTTACTGCAGCTAGGTCTTATTTTCAGGGGAGCCCTTATATTTCTAAGCTTGGAAAAAATTGTACTAGGTCTTATTTTTGGGGGATGTCTTATTTCTGGGGAAACACGGTACCTGTACAGTATATTTCTCATGCTTTACTACATCTAGGTTTTATATTTTCAGGGGAGCCCTTATATTTGTAAGCTTGGAAAAAATTGCACTAGGTCTTATTTTCAGGGGATGTCTTATTTTGGGGAAACATGGTACCGGTACAGTATATTTCTCGTACTTTACTGCAGCTAGGTCTCATTTTCAGTGGAGGCCTTATATTTGTAAGCTTGGAAAAAATTGTACTAGGTCTTATTTTTGGGGGATGTCTTATTTTCGGGGAAACAGGGTATGTTTTATTTGTGCCCTGCTTGTCTATTAAACACTCATCGTACAAGGCCTAAAACACTATGTTTTTTGTACATGGAACATTCCTTTGTGTGTTAGCATATTGTTTTTATAGAAAATGGATGGTGGGGAGGGGTCTAAAACAGAATCTGTTTCTTCCTTGGATGGAGAGATGTCTCATACATAGGATATTTAGGGATGCTATTACACTCTATTTCATCTCTGTGTATATGTGTGTTTATGTGTGCTTGTGTAACACATATTCCTAAGGTATCATTATTATTTTCCTACTAGGGAAACATAGCATATTTGTTGCTGAAATAAGGTCTTACATAGGCTGCCAATGCCTTCCTAACCTAAGGTTACTTGCCCCTTTTCTTGTTAGGGTCCCGACTTACATAAAATCCTGTCAAGGAAGAAACAAGATAATCCTTAAGTTGTTCCCTCTGGGTAAGGCCCCATCTAAGCAAAACAATACATATATTTAGCTCAACACTGCTCTCTTCTTTCTGGACTGAACTTGTCCTCTACTAGACAGGGGTTGTATAGCCTCAGCATCTAGACAGACTAAATGTCATCATTCATTTATAAATACATAGGAATACAGGGCACATAAAGGGCAATGTTAGGATGTCAGGATTTGCCAATGTTATTGATGCTGGTTTCTCCATTTTGGCCAGTGTTTGTAACAAAATGTTTAATTTTCACTGATTTTGCTATTTTTTTAGCTAGTGAGATTGCATTTTAATATTTGGCCCTTAAAAATTAAAACGTGCACAATTTTTCTTTACAAAAGCAACTCTTTCCTTAAAAATACAGTTAACACTTTTTAGAAGCAAAATTTCACATGCAAAACTGTTTTTTTTCCATTTTATTTTAGCTCAATAATGTCATTTTCCTCAGCTTCTCATTCTGATATGGTATATAAAAATTACATTACATACATGTTTTCTCTTTAGAAGAAGACTGTGAGGGTTTCTAAACACCACCTAGAAATTACAGAACAAAGAAGCCTTTGGAGTGCAGCAGTATTACATTGTGATATTAAATACATAGCAGATTTATTGATTTTATGCATCAAATATTATTAGAAAAATTAAGTGAGTAAACATACTTTTAGTTTTTTTTCCCATCTCCTCCAAACAGTAGGCATCATAAATATGTTAATAAATGGCAGGAATTTCAGTCAGTTCAATTGCATTCATGACAGGGCAGCCTATTAAAATCATCTCCTTTTGCAAACTTCACTATAAAATCTTCACTTAAATATAAAATGTTTCAAAACAACACAACAGGAGGAGGATAGTAAAAAAAAAGGTAAAACAATAAAAAAGATATCGTTATTAAATTGTGAACTTTTCAATTTTCACTTTCAGCAAGGAGGGTAATATATGTATACTGATGAAAATCATTGTATAAGAAAAAAAGGATCAAAGCGAATTTCTGACTAACTCATTTTTATTCTGATTTCCTTTCATTCTTTGCATATAGTGTCAAGCAAGGATTAAATCGGTTGTGTTAATTACATGCTGTGACTACAGCTGAGTATCAGGAAGCTAATTACTGTTAGTTTGAAAGAATAAAAAGGGCTGCAGTGTGTCTTTACTGTTAGCATATTGTAAGTATTTTTCAAGCCTTACTGTGTCCCTAAAGCATCATACGACAGTTAAAGGATAAGTCTACCCTGAATGTTAATTTGCACAATATTTTCTACAGATGTAGTTCAACTTTTTTCAATAAGCACATATGGCAGAATGGCACAGCTAAATTCCAAATATCAATGAATGACATTGCAGTACTGCCCCTGTCCTCCTTACAGGTACATATATTGAAATAAGATTGCATTCACTCAAGCTCAAAAAAACAAATGTGGAAAATCATGCTTCATCTCACCCAGTATCCAATGTATTGGAGAAAGTAAATGACAATGACATTACATATATATAGACACCAGAGATTTACCACTCCAGTCAATGTTGACATTGTACATGGTGATCACAGGTGCCTGCATGGCTGATCAGTCTTGGAGAACCAATCCACAAAACTACTGATACGGAAGTAAAGATGCTTGAATTTATGCTTGTTTACATTGTCAATTGCCCTTGATCAAACTAACAAACCAAATTCCCTATTTATTGACTGATATGAGAACTACACAGGTGCATTTGCATGTGTAATGCTGTTGTTAACTCACTAAGCCTAGATGGCCTCTGCTAAATGGTAGAGCATAGGTTGCTTTCCTGTTTCTACATGCAATGGTTTATTTTGGCAGCATGGCATTTACTATCCCTATAAGTGTAGCCCTGGTGTATTTTTGACTATTATGAACATTCTAAAATACACCATTTCAACTAAAATATATGTTTTGATACTTCTAATCTGTACTTAGAGCCCCCTCTTGTGACTAATTGTAATATAACACTTATTTGCATTTTGCTGGGCATTCCTAGTTTTCTACCCCGAGATAAATTATCCAATCAGGGCTTCCTCCAGAGTTAATAAAACAGGATGTAAGTGGATACTTTTTGTCTTGCTACCAGGGAGTGTTGCAGGAGCAGCACTTGCCTCCACCATGCTGGTAGAGGGCCTGCTTAGGGAACTCTTATGATAGGGATATGTCTACAAATGTCTAGCTCACCTTAAGGTGTGAGAGTGGGCAGTGTAGAATATTTACTTGGGTAGCCTAAGACCCCACCAGGAGTTTAGTGGCTTAGGGGGCCTAGTGTGATCCTGACTAAAAGGGATGCACAGTTTAAGGTTCACTTTAGGACAGGCTTAAGGACCCAGTGAGTAGCCCTCTCGGAGAAGGAAGATCCTTGCAAGGTCCATCCAGGAATTGGGGCCATCCAGAACCCTGACAGCTCTTTTGGGATTTACATGGGTGTTGCTTGGACACTAAGTAGACTGGTGGTAACGATAAGTATGGTTGTAACTGTTTATATTGATGTCACCCCTCAGAAGTAAAAATTGGAAATGCATAATGTATTTGCTGTATCTACAACTCCCTACCTCTCATATTCTGTCTATATGTTTTTGTTACAATAAATAGGTGCATTGTTTAAGCAAGAACCACTGGCGACCTATCTTTTTGTATAGTAACTTTAATGCACCACATCTATATATTTGTTTGCCTACTCCTAAGTGTAAGCGGGGCCTGAGTCCCTGAGAATGTCTCTAATAGCCTGGGTGTATGTATAGGTATATGTATACATGAAATGTTGCAGTGGTAATGGATTTTAGTAAATACTGTTAACTATAGCACTACATAAGTATATCAGCATTGCCATTTTTGTCCCTCTGTCCCCAAAATCAGCTGTTTACCAAAGCAAATGTGCCCGCTTCTCACACATGCAGAAGTCCTGGTGGCAACACATTCTTTGCCTACTTCCAAAAGGTCCCTAACTCAAATGGCCAGGTGTCTAACAGCCTTGTCTTTCCCAATAGATAATAGAGCTGTTCCAATACTTAATATTTCCCTTTAGAGAGTGTATAGAATTCCAATCTATTAATTACTCACCTTCTTCCTGCATTACTGAATACTGGCAGAAGGTAAACATGTGACACCTCATACCCAGAAAAAGATACCTTCCAAACACAGGGGATCTGGGAGACTGGAAGGAGCTTTTAAGGGAAAATATTTAAAAGGGACTGACACAGTTCAAGTGTTATGAACCCTACTGAAATCGATATTATTCTTTTTAGCTATTGTTTAACTTAACATACTTAAATATTATTTTTATTGGCATGTGAGGTTTTATCTCGTTTGGATGACACGGAACAATAAACTGATATTGAATGCTTTCGTTGGTTTTATGCTGTTTGGTGTTTCAGTATTTTAGATTCCAGTAAACAGTGTCCAATAACCCAGAGCAAGCAATCAGCAGTTAGCATGTACTTATGTTTTACAAGCAGATTAATGACAACATTGGATTGGATATTAATGGTTACTGTATGGGGAAAACATTGTCATACATTTTTAATTAGATTTTATTGACTATGAATAATTATCTTTGTTATCATTGCCTGAAGAGCATTATAGTAAATGAAGAGTTAATGAGAATATTTCCTAATATTCACCAATTTACACATCCATATGACAATATCTTAAAACTCTTATCCAAAGAATGGATGTTCGCCCTTATTGTGTTGGTTGGGTAACATTGTTTGTCTGCTCTCCCTGATGCCAACATATATTTCTTAAAACTTCATTTGAATCTGCAGTTAGGAACGCTGACGTGCAAAATGGCGTATCTAATATTATTCTAAGAATTGCGTTTATATGAGGTACACTGTCAATAATTATTTCCTATTTTTCAAACTTAGGCAAACCTGTCTGCGCTTCTTTATGAATGTAACATTATGAAACCAGTGAGCTGAAAAACACAGTAATGTAAAATATGTAAATAGTTGAGGGAAATGTATTTGCTCGCAGTCATTGTGGATGCTTTTAAATGGATTTTATTTATTGTGTAAATTATTTTCCCTTTAGTTCTATGATTGCATAATGAAAGATTGTAATACCGCATGGTGTTTTCAACAATGCCCTTGAAAATAAATGTATCGAAATACCTTCGTTTCCATACCCCAGAATGTGATTTGACTATGCATTGAACATAGAACATGATGCATTATACTTTGTAAGGGTCAAATATTATTCCTGATAATTGCGACAGTGCATGCAATTTACTCACTATTTCTCCTTTTAAAGGAGAATTAAAGCTAAGAACGTTTGATGGTAGAAATAATGCATCTGCATGGAGGTTGTTTGTTCTTAATTCTGTGGGTTTACTTCCAACTGTCCAAAAACAAACTGCTAAGTTAAAGATTTATTTACCTTTGAATTTATATTTGTATGTTGTGGAGAAATAGGGAGAAATTTCTAAAAGTCATTTAGACCTTTTCAATTTGTTATGCCATTTATCAACGCTTTTCAACTCAATTTTTCAATTCACTGGACTTTTCAATTCTATCATTTATAAAGGGACGATAAAAATGTGCAGAAATGATTGATATTGATAGAAATCCATCCGTCAAAACTGGGCCCACTACAGTGTTTTTTAAGGAGGTTCCCCTTTTATTTCATAGCAATATGCCAATACCAATATCGATAGTGACAATCTTTTTCAATGCACAGACTTATCCAACTGTGGCAAAATGATCAGACTTACTTCATAGGGAATAAAGAGTTTTTTTTAAGGCCTAAAGCAGGTAATATTTTTCTGGAATGGCTTAGAAACCTGCAAAAATGGTGATATTGATATAATGATGAAATTTCACCAACTTTAACAACTTTTTGACTTTATAAATATCTCCATATTTATAAGAATGTTTACAGTTGGTTTGAATTACTTATTGTTTGTAGTTTTTGAATGATTTAGCTGTTCGTTTAGAACTTTTTCCTAATTTCCATTTTTATTGTTAATTACATTTAAATGGTTTTAAAAATATTAAATAAAATACTCAGGGGCTTATTCATCAATGTAAGAATTTGACTGTGGAAGTGAATTCTCATCAATTTGAGTCACTATGCTCCAATAGTAGCAAATTCTCTACTCCTTATTTACTAAACAGAGCCGTCTCTTGTGTAGTGGGGCAGTCAGTCAGACAGTAGGAACCCAGCCATCAGCCCCCTAGTTCACCACTTTAATCAGGCAAAATAAAACTGGGGAATGTGATACAGTGCGCCTTGTCGAAATCGCTACTGTGACAGACTCCGACACTTAATGAATAGGTGATTACCTGTGTACGCGCTGTAGCAGGTATGTCTCCCTTAAGGAGTTTTGGTGGGTTAATACTCAGCAGTCTAATTAAGCCACAGCTGAGCTCTGGGCGTTTCCCCTTAAAAGGAACAGGG
>JAKJJM010114396.1:0-13884 GCA_021901965.1 Pipa carvalhoi
TGTTCACATTTTAAGAGGAAACGCCCAGAGCTCAGGTGTTGCTTAATTAATTTGTGCAGTATATCCCACCAAAACTCCTTAAAGGAGACATACCTGCTACAGTTGCTATGAGTTACTAGAATGAATTCCCCATATTGATTTATTGTCAACATTACCGGCCTGAAACAATATTGCCTGGGTTTAATGCTAACCAATGTAGCATTTGAATGGAGTTTGTATGAGCTTGCCTGGATGAATTCTTACCTCTATATATTATGTGGCTTTGAACTTCACCGATTCTTTTACAGTTCAGTCTCTAGAAAAATCTGCTATATCTATCATGTTCCTAGAAACCTGCACTTGAAAGTGTTGGTTTTTCATTAGAACAAAAACATCATAATCAGTATTCACATTAACATGAAGTGAATGAAGCAGAAGCCATGTAAGATCCTTGTTACAGTAATGTAATTATCTTGTTTGCAATCTAGGCATTCTAAGTTCCAGTTTATTAGCTATATATTGTCATTAAACTCTGCAGTTGCTGCTTTAATTGGCTATGTCATACAGAGCATCTTTGATCAGTTATGCAATATTTATATATTATATTGCTGTATTATGGTGTGAATCCATATTTCCTGTTACAGACCTTAATTGTAATAACTATGAATCAAAGCTAATTTCTTGGTTGTAAATGATGTGGACAGTGTTAAGTGTGTGGCCCAATGCTTGTAACATAAAATATCAACAGCAAAGCTGTTCTGTGACATATACACCAAGGGCCATATTTACTAAGACCAATTCAACCATATCAATTGATTTCACCCCATTTCCCTGTGCTTTTTGATTTCCCTGATATACAAAGGATCGATAAAAATATTTTCCCATCAGGGGCACACTTTGCAATGCTTTTTTATGAGGGTTCCTTCCATTACAGATCTATATCACTTTTCGATGGGGAAATATTTTGGCTAAATGACAGGACCATCTCCATAGGGAATAATGGGTTTATGCCAGCTTGAGGGTGGAGAATTGTATTGGGAGATAAAATGTTTTTTGAACAGTTTAGAAAATAGGAGAAAACAGCGATATCATTAAATATAGGCTGTTTCTCCTGCATTTACTAATTGAAAAAGGTGTTCGACTTTAGTAAATGTGTTCCCATGAGTACTGCACCATGTAGAAATCACTGTTTCCCAGCAGCAGGACATAATAGCACATGAGCTGGGCTAATAAAATGAGTAATATTATAAATATTGAAGGGATTATTCCTCATAGTCTTAACAATCGAGTAAAGGGGATACGTCTCTCCTTGTACATCAGACTGTAATGTGTCAGGGTTCCTGTTTGTAGTAAGGTGGCTGTATGCTCAAATGACAAAGTAAATATAGTGATCAAGTGACAATGTGACCTAGGAATAGTATTCCACACAGACAGATGCAAATAACACTTGTAATGTAGGCAACAATAGTGGCAAACAAAGTGTTGTGACAATGTCCTTCCAATCTTTCCTATTAATAGTCATTTGACATTAATCTAAGAAGTTTACAGTTAAAATGACATTTTCTCCTTTAAACAGATTCATGGAAATCATGAAAACAGATATCACTTAACTTCGCTTGGGCACATTTTCATCACTGTAAATGACTACACATCTGTTACTGTTCAACTGAATACACCTCACTACACATCTGATAGCATCTGTGGCTGTTTGCTTCCTTACCAAGGAAATCCATTGTTTAGTGAATACTCCTCTCTGTTAGAACGTAGCAACATAAAGGTACAGAAGATAAAGTTTCAGAAAAGGTACAAATGTTGCAATCTGCTCTGAGAGATAAGCAATCGTGGGTTTTTGAGCCAATTCTGTGCTAGGTGGCCTGTTTAAAAATACAATGTTCTTTTATTTTGAGGAGCTAAATAGGACATTTCTAACCATACATAAATGTATCTCTGGACTCACTTAACCTCTCTGTGCATTTAACATGTGTTGAAGCATTCGTCAAAATAAATAAATAAAATCAAATAAATGCCTATCTGACTGCAAGTACCGTATTTTCCAGACTATAAGGCGCACATAAAATACTAAAATTTTCTCTAAAATCACAAGTGCGCCTTATAGTCCGGTGCACCTTATATATGGATCAGTCCTACCTCCTCGGGGTCCCGATCATGCTGTCGGTGGTACAGCTCCCAGAGTACAGCTCCCTGCGCCCAGCAGCCCCAAGTGAGCGCCGAAGTGAGCGCTCTGCTGTACTCTGCAGCGTCAGGATAGCGTCAGGCCACGTTGGCTGCTGGCCACGCCCCCTCGCTGCGCCGGTGCGCCTTATAGTCCGGTGCGCCTTATATATGAACCAAGATGTCTTAGCAGGCATTTTTTGCAGGTGCGCCTTATAGTCCGCTGCGCCTTATAGTCCGGAAAATACGGTATTAGGGATTAATTCATCAAAGTGCGAAATCGACAGATGTAGTGAATTTGTGTCCCATCACTTCAACAGATACAAATTCACTGCTCTTTATTCACTAAACAGCAGATTCCCTTGGTGAAGAAGAAAACAGCGACAGACACTATATGACACAGGGATGATTAGAAGGAAGGGCATTGCCACCACTTCTGCCGCCATATTAAAGTTTCCTAAATTACATCAAGAGCAACATTTATCAAAGTCGAAAATGCCGTTTTCGATATTGCGATTATGCAATATCAGCAATATCGATTTCACGATATTACCATTTTCGATACCATGATATCGAATTTTGCCACAAAACGCACCGAGATCATATGAAAATGCATTTTCCCGGCATTTATCGCGATATTGACGATATTGGAAATTTTACTGATTTTGAAAATTCAAGATTTTTTTATGTAAAAAATAGCGCTCAATATCTCAATATTAATATTTTCTGCCCGTCGAAAATATCGATATCACAATATCTATTTGAATCGGCATTTTCGCCTTTAATAAATTTCGCCCCGTGTCATTGACATCCCTTACTTTGTAACACTATTCCTAGCTCATGTTGTCGCTTTGTTATATTGACTTTGTCATGTGAGTGTCCAGTCACCTTACGCTAAACATCAGCCATCAGCTCCCAAATTTGCCACTTTGTTCTGAGGAAACCAAAACGGCAGTATACCTGGGCAAATTCGCCACGTCAATGCAGTCTGCGGCTTGATAAATAGAATGCCACATGCATGCGCACTCAAAGATGCTAATAGTCCATCGCAGACAGACTGCAACAGCTTCTTCACCCTCTAGTTTCCAGGAGCTGTATTGATCTCTCAGCTGCCATTTTCTTTCTGTGTATTTGGATATTTGTAATGTGACACTTGTAAGTAGCCAATCAAATGATCAATCACAGGGACTGTATTTTAGTAGCTCTACATGACTCTTTAAACTCAACTTGTATTTTTGGAATCTGACCTTAAAATTTTCCCTAAATGTAAAGCTTTTTAAATTTGCCTGCAGTTCTGTTCTGGCATTCAAGCAAGATGTATAAGGCACATTATGATTGTGGTTAAAGTTATTGTATTTACTTTTTTAATTTAGAGAAAATTAGCTTATTAGGAGATAGCCTGAAGCTTTTTTTTCACAGGATTGGAAATGGAGCAATAATATCCTTTTTCAGTAAGATAAATTTCTGCTTCTGCTACAAGTGGGGCATTTAAACCATTACATGCTTTATCAGGCAGAACAAACAAGTCAATTTATTAAATCTAATCTATAAGTAGATTTATGGAGTAAATTAACAGAAATTACCACCGTAAAGTTTTGTGACTATTGCGTATCCAGTTAACAGTTTCTGAATCTAATTTTGATACCTTGGCATTTATGATCACATGCACATATTAGCTGCTCATTAGAAGACACAGGGACAAACATTCCATTATCTATTGCATTTAGATATTGATTGATCAATATCAAACCCCGTAGAGCTTACCTAGATTGTAAGCTCTATGGGGCAGGGACCTCCAACCTCTTCTGTCAACCACAACCTGGCACTTAAAGTGTTGTATTCTTTTATTGTGTAATCCACTTTTTCCCATGTCTGTACTATATTTGTATTGTTGTATTGTACAGCGCTGTATAAATTTGTGGAGCTTTATAAATAAAATTACACATACATACATACAAATGCATGTAGGACTAATAAAAGCACCAACAGTAAAAAATACTTCAGTGTGTACAATACACATAATACAATCCATTAAATCTTCTAGGGAAAAAGTGATCACTAGCTCTCCATTCAGGCATTTAACAATTGTTGTTTAAATCTCAAATCATTTTGTATTATAAGACTTGACTGGATGTGTATTGTGATGGTCGTTAGTGGGTTGTGAGTAAGAAAGGTTTATTTGCAGAGTCTTTATATTATGCATTCAGCAGAAATTATGTTTACCACTCCCCCACACTGCAGAACTGATTACTAGTAAACTAAATGGTTTTCTGTCCAGCTGTGCAGTGTATAACCTCGTTAATGTCCTATCGACCCTGTATTATGCATATTTTATAAATGTTAGAATTAAAGGGATGGTGTTACTAGCTTAGGCATGCACACGGGATGTGCCAGGTGTGCCTAGGCACCCACTAATGTGCACAGTGACGTCATCACATCGCATGTCAAGTGATGACGCATGACTGTGATGTAAGCAGTGATGTCACTACGTCATGGTGACATTTGGGGGTGAAATTTAATAAACTCGAAAAGACTCAATTTCGTCTTTTCGAGTTTATTCTGGCAATAATTCCCGCAAGATTTCCCCGCAAGGTGATCCTGCGGGTTTCTCACACGAGTTTTGCTTTCCAATTTTTTGGATTGGATTTTTCGATGGAAAGGTAGCCATCTGTACTATGGCTAGTATGGCTACTTCTCCATCAAAAAACCCAGTTCGAAAAATTGGAAAGCAAAACTCATGTGAGAAACCCACAGGATCATCTCACGGAATAAACTTGAAAAGACTCGTTTTCATCTTTTCAAGTTTATTAAATTTCGCCCTTGGTCGTGATGTCATCACGCCACCCATCACGTCATCACACAGGTGCCCTCATATAAAGGGGGCTGTGCACGCCCGGGGTTACCAAATCATCCTTTCACCTATGTAAAACTATAAAATATACAGACTGTATGGCTAATAAGTAACGTATTTATCGGCATAGCGCTAGGTTATCTGTAGCAAACAGCTCCATCATCAAACTTAAAGGAACAGTTAATTTTCCAAAGGTTATTTGCACATTTAATTACTGTAAAATAAATAAATGCTTTTTGGAAAATGTAATGATCAGAAAGAAGCAGGCGGGCAGCAGCTCTGTGAGATTACACACTAGCAGGATTCTGATTGGTTACTCAGAATTCACAAGCCCTTAGTCAAATCTCTGGCTTGAGATTCCAAACCAGAGCTGCCGAAGAGGAAGCTTGGAGGAGAGAAAAAGAAGAAGCTTCTGTAAGAAACTCTCTGTAAATGAAAAGGCACAGTATACAGCAAAATGCATATTTATGTAACGGTGACAAATAGACAGGCTGTGATCATTTAACTAGATGTTTACCAAGATACAATTTTGAATTGAATACTACAGGGCAATGAAGATTTAGATACATCGCTACAATACAATACTTGTACCTGGTTAAAGGGATGATATGATTGACTAATTTTTTAGGCATTTAGTTTCAAAGTGCAGTTTATGATTCCACCTCATTTAATATGTGTAAACCATAAATGGCAACATCCCACTTTAAACAAGGAGAGCTAAAAATGAAGTATGTAAGGTTTTATTGAAATCAACTCAGCCCAATATAAAGTATATTTCATTATTCCCCCCTTTTTTTAAAGGTAATATTTCCATGTATGTGGTCTGCAGCTGGACTGATTGCCATGCAACTAAAAGCAATGTTTATACAGTTTTATACTTTTAACACCAAAACCTCTAAAAGTTCCATACTGAAAGGCTGATAATAAATTAATTTAGCTGCAGAGAATCTAATGTAGTATGCAGTATGCTTCTATGCAATGTAATAACCAGCCCTGTTACACTAAGCATATTAAAGATGTTTGCTTATAAGTAAATGGGCGGGCACTTCAAAATGCAAGTACAGGCTGTTTGATTTGACAAGAATTCAATATTGATTTAGTTTTATTTTGCTTGACTTACACATAAGATTTATTGGATATCAATATCCTGAGGTTTTACTCAGGTTAGATTAAGTTTGCCCCAGTCCCTTATCAGGGCACACCTACAGAAGACAAAGCACACTGAGCATGTGCAGTGCCTACAATACAGAAAAAACATGGAGCTGGCAACTTCATAGGAGTTACACACAGGAGCACATCTTAAATAACTGATTAATAATACTATTAACAGATATCGGGCAGTGCTATAAGGTTATATTGGGTGTTTTTTTTACTAAAGACAGCAACAAAATTGGTTTTGTGCTTTGTCTTTTTTTTTCATATCATGTCCTTGGAAGTGCAGAAAATGAAAAATAATAACATTTAGGGGGATATTTGCTAAAATCATTTGCCATTTTTCACCGTTTTTGTTAATTTTTCTTTGTAATATTGCATTATTGTGTGCCTTTTATATTTTTAAAGGGATAGTGCGATCCTTCTAGAAACATTTGGAGTAGTATACCAGAATTCGCCTGGTTGAGGGTGGCAAAAACCCATTATTACCTATGGAGATGGGGCACAAAAATTTTTATATGTCCCTGGCGAAAATATTGGCAATATTGGTATCAATATCGCTGCATTGAAAGTAATGTCATTTTTAGCGGTATTAACATCGATATTTATAAATCGATAAATTATTTTCTACTTGTCATAAATTAGCAGAAAAGGAAAATGTGGTGGCAAAAAAAAAACGAAAAAAATTGTGTGAAAAGTGGGCAAAAACAGCAAAAAGGGTCAAAATGACCTTAGTAAATATCCTCCTAAAGTTTTTTTGGGATAAATAACGAAATATTAAAAACTTGTTTTGACTTACCATCCAATTTAATTAGACAGATTATTTTGCAGTTACAGTTTATGTAAATGTTTGTGGAACAACCAGAGATTTTTTTTTCTTTTCTAGCTTTATGTATGGAGAAT
This sequence comes from Pipa carvalhoi, assembly GCA_021901965.1. Classification (NCBI taxonomy): domain Eukaryota; kingdom Metazoa; phylum Chordata; class Amphibia; order Anura; family Pipidae; genus Pipa; species Pipa carvalhoi. Next base: position 7,058 of record JAKJJM010114396.1, read on the forward strand.
TAACAGATAAGAAAACCATTGAAAAGGTGAGGCAGACGTTTGAGAACTACGAGTCAAATTGCTTTGAAGTCCTTCTCTACAAGAAAAGCAGTATGTATATTTTAGCTTTGTTTATTTTCTGAAATAAAAAAAAGTGTAACTGGAACTACCAACTTAAATGGAGTGTATGAGGTTTACTTTCCTAAGATGTCATCAAAAATAGTATTTTGCTTGTTATAGATCTAATGGATGCATTACATAAGAGTATAGCCTTGGTACTAGGGAGATGCCTCTGTGGTGTCTAATGAAAGAAGAGGTGGTAAAGACTGTGTCACTCCTATAACTCTTTCTTTCTATCCCTGGAAAGATTAACCCTGTGAAGGTTTACTGATACAATTCGTTGTTCCTTTTATGGATGTTTGGGGCAATACTTTTCGATCCTTTACCACTAGGAAAGTGCCATAAGGCTTATGACACTTTCCCAGCAGTAACGAATTGAAAAGTTACGATCAGAAAAAAACGATACTTTTCGATCGATACCCGGTTTTGTACCGTCAATAAAAGTCAAAAAAGGCCGGAATCGGCCTTTTTGATTTTTATAAATTTCTCCCTTAGTTTTTTCGAACTTTACTGGTTTATGCAAGAAAATTTTTCACTAAATGCATTTTTTTGGGTAAAACTTTTCATTTTTTCTGGTCATAATTTTACATTTTGCCCACTTCTCATCACGATTATTATTCCCCTTTCTATATTCTTGTAGACCAGTGGTCGGCAAACTTGATGGAGGAGGGAGCCAATTCACTCCCTCCTCCACCGCCAACTAAACACTGTGGAGCCAGGAGGCGGAGAGCAAAGGGGGCAGAGCCTTGCACTCATTACTTTAACTGCCACTCACCACTAAAATATACCTGATATTTAGTTTCTTTTCTTGTGTGATTGTATAGCCTTGACAAGTTTTGGAAACGTGAATGCAAAATGAACAACCAGAATGGAAAGAATACAATTATGGTGTGCAGTTGTTCCAACAATTGAACCTGTGATAGTCCTCTCTACTTTCAACCATCATGAGGTCCCCTAAGCACCAGTCCGTGTATTTGAAAATAAAGATGATTCAGTATCACAAAGTAGGGGAAAGCTATAAAACTATTTTACTGCCCCTAGCAAGCAATTAAACTGTCAGAAACATTGTTATATGGGTTATATTACCTGATATGAAATTTTCTTTAAAAGCTGAAAAGCTGCACAGGTTCCTGCTGGCTAAAACAAGGGGCCTAGATATTATATTTCTAATAGATATTTTTTACTTGCAGTGCCACATCTAACTAGCTTGGTCATTGGCCTCTGTTTCCATAGAATGTAGCCACGAAAGATATTGCTGTTAAAATGAAATGTAATGCATTCTGAGAAATGACAATAGTGGATCTTCTATACAGGACACCCTGTGTTTCCAACACTGCTGAGCATTTGTAATTTAGAAATATGCAGCTACCTGAACTTGAAACTTTGTAAAGCTATATATATATATATATGAAGATTTGGTCATTCAAATTGATGGATGAACAACCAGACCATTTAAAATTTTGGCTACACGCATAGCAGCCAAATGTGAAAAACATTTTCAGATATGATCATCTGGACAATCACCTGAAACATCACATCACTCACTGGCTAAAGTGTGAATTTGCCTGTCTTAGTGAATTTGCATCACTTCGGGTGGCTACGCCCTGATACTCTACTCTTTATTGACTAGACAGCGAATTCCCATAGAAAATCCACAACCATGACAATATTCCCATAGTAAAGTTGCGGCTGCATCAGTATCCGTCTATTGTGTAGTGTGTGACCATCGTTAGCTGGTGAATTCGCCACATTGCGGAATATGGGGAAGTGGAGAATATGGGGAAGTGGCGAATTCACTTCTTTATACGACTATTTGCAGTTTAGCCAATAACCCCCTTAGTGTCTACAGGAACAATAATATAGTGAACAAATCTACAGCAGTATTAATAAGGCCCCAAAGGGAAATGTAATGGTCAGGCCATTTTAAAACAGCTCTAGTATCGATCTCTCCTATGCTGTCACTTTCAAAATTGAGCCTAGGACCCTAAGGACATCTAGAATAAAGAGATAAATAAGAAAGGTTATTAGATTTCTTGTAGGGGATTCAATGGGGCCTTAAATTATTCTGTTAATTGATTTATTGAATGTTTCACTTTGCGTGCTAATGCTTAGAAGTCATTAGTAATTTCATGTATTCCCAGTGTGCATACATTCATTTTTAAGTTATTTATTATAGGCAAAAGATATGAAAATTATACAACAGTGTTTGTCTAAGGTTACATTTGTGTTTCTAATCATAAACCTACAAGAAACAGTATATGTGTGCCTTGTCTTCTGTTTATTTTCCCTTTTTATTTATTTATTCTTTTTTATTTTTTATTTCCCTATTTCTTTTTTAAAAACAAATTGCTGTTAAGAAAATGTGTAATCATATTATGATTGTGATCATGGCTGCCTGCAGAAAAAGTTTAAGGGGGGGGGGGGTGGCACAGTGACATTTACAAAGGAGATGTTGTCAAAGCTGGAACTTTAAAAATTTTCGCGGTCGCAACTTTATAATGGAAGAATTGTTGTGGTCGCGACTTTAATGGGAATCCGCTGTTTGCGAATTTGACAGTCGAATTCTCACTTTAGAGAATAACCCCCTATGTCATCACTGCATCATGTGATGATGCAGGGGGATGGGCGCTGCCATATTAAACAGATAGGGCAGGACAGGGATGCATCGGAAAGCTTTCAATGCTCCCCTTTGTGGTGAGGAAGCCGTAGACCATAGTGGTCCGTGGTTTCTTGCCCCCACTTGCCTGTGATGCCATTCCACTGCATTTTTAGGCAATCTAGTAAGATCTCAGCTTCCTGTTATCCAAACTCATGTTCCATTGTCTGATTTTCCTATTGCCAGTACATCATTCATAGTGCTGTACTTTCCATGTTCTAAACCTCTAATCAAATGATGCAATGCAGTCTGAGTTCTTTACTAGTGAAATGGGTTCTGATACATAGAAAGAAGGCAAGTTAGTTATTACCGTGCCACACTATTTCCTTACATAGTGTTCTAACATTTTATATTATGCCAAAATTAGCACTGGTAAAGGATAATAAATCCCATGATACAATGTAAAGGACTGATTTTCAAGTATGTCATTGGAATGTTGGTGACAGAAAAACATGGGTTGATGGTTCCTTTATATTATAAATAATAGTTTCTGCTGTTAGCAGACCCGCTATAGGGTTATACATTCCCAGAAAATCATACAATTACTGTGTAATAATTGTGTATTATACATACAAAGCATTCTGCATCTATCTGCTAATCAACATCACCAACTCTTTGTTTTATCATATTTTGTTTTCATAGGAACGCCGGTTTGGTTCTATATGCAGATTGCTCCCATAAGAAATGAGCATGACAAAGTTGTTTTATTCCTGTGTACTTTCAAAGATATTACCTTGTTCAAGCAGCCCATTGAAGATGATTCAACGAGAGGTATTTTTTTCCTTTTAGCTCAGTAATTATGTGTAGCATGCCGCATCTTGATTGAAATAAATGCTAATCGCATTTCCACCCCATCATGGGTTCATTTGACCAAGCTAAATCCATTATACCCCAGTGAAAATATAACTTTTTCATATAAAAAATAAATGAGTAATCAGGTTGAAACCTAAAAGGTTTCTATGTCAATAGGAAAAGATAATTGTTCTGTCTATAGGCGCCCGGTGGGGCATTGAGAAACTAAAGAAATGCACAGAAAATTCCTCCAGGACAGAGATATCAGGCTTGCTGCTCATCAGTTAGTTGTGTACTATTTCTTCCAGCATGCATACCCGGTCCGCAGCAGATGCAAATGTGTCTGTAAACATACATTGGAAATGTACAACATTTTCTTTTCTATGATATACAAAAAAACTGTAAAATATTTGTTTTTATCAGTGCTTTTTTTGTAATAAAATATTTTCCGGTACTGTTTCGAGGGGGGGGGGGTGCTAGTAGAACTTTTGGTGCCCGAGCGGGGGGGGGTATGCCCGGCATATTTTCCGATACACCGTACCGGCGCGTACCCCCACAAAAAAAGCACTGGATTTTATTGATAAAGCACTTGTATTTTTGTTTTCTCCAGTGCATTGCAGGAATACTGTTTTGCAGTTGCTTATCTGTATTAGTTTCTTTTCTAGATAAATTAATTCTTTGACAGGGGTCACACTAGTGCTTTGGGGTGCACTTTTACTGCTAGTACACACTCACTGTTCCTCTCCTTATTTGTGCAGAAACTGGTGCATTCTGGGATATTCCTGGCTGGAACACTGCATGCAGCATTTCAGTAAGGCGTTCTCTATAATGTGGTTACACATTAGCGATTTCAATAAAAATGTATGGGGCAATGAAAGCACAGGATTCCAAATTCTATTGTGGTCTCAGTGTTTAAGAGGAAGTTTAGTGTGCATTTACTGACATGCTCCCCTTCACCTGCCACTGTGCATTTCACTGGCATGTTCCCCTTTACCTCCCAGTGTGCATTTCACTGCCATGCTCCCCTTCACCTCCCAGTGTGCATTTCACTGACATGCTCCCCTTTACCTCCCAGTGTGCATTTCACTGACATGCTCCACTACACCTACCTGTGTGCATTTCACTGACAATAATAGTCTATAATGGGAGTTCGCTCCTTGTGAATTCAACAAGGCAAATTCGGACTTTACGGAATGACCCCCTGAGTCTTTGTTGGTGCAATCCCGCAAACTGTAACTATGCCAACAATCACAAATACAAGTAAAAGGTGAAAGGCACTCGCTCTAAACACTTCAGTATAGTTTTATTCAGACATGAACAGCATTTCAAAGAATTACATTTCTCTATCTCAACTTGAGTTTATTGTTCCAACACATCAGTGTGGCTCAGTAGGGAGACATCTTACAGTTGGAAAAAAAAGACTTATTTTTATTGTATTTAGCATCTATTTGTATGTAGGATTAAATACAGAGTGTAGAAAATCTGCCTATGTTTTATTATATAGTCTGGCCATAAAACTGAACAACAGAGACCATCTTTATTCATCCTTCAACCACTCAACCACTGGAAATTCCACATGCAAGTGGAGTTGACAGCTTATGTTCTTTTTTTCGTTTTAACAAACTGTAAATCTAGCTACACATGTGGAGCAATTATCTGTTGACAACCCTGTGTCAGTGGACAAATTGTTATTTGTGTACTCAGATTTATTTAATATACACTATTTACATGGTTAGTATTGCACTAAAGACAAAATAGCTGTTTTGGTAATTAAAACTTTATGGTCATTGTTAATATAAACTATAAAATTAATCATATGAGCAAAAATCAGAAATAAATAATCAATTGATTGGCTCAAAAAAAACCCAAAACTTTGAGCCTGGTATTTGGGTGGACAGTTGTATTTGTAATTTAGAAAGTGACACGAGTTAAATATAATATAAAACAGAATGTCACAAATGAGGAGGAAGAAAGAGAATTGTTGCTAAGTAAAACAGTATTACACTTTTATTTTTATTTTGCTTGGTAATATTTAACCTACTGGGGCACAGTGGAGCCTTAAATCGGCAGTTGAGCTAGTTCCCAAGAGTCTTATGTATGAAAACAGTGGCAATAAATATTGTAAGTAATTAAGAAGGTTTAATACTAATGTTTTGTTATGTGGTTAAGTTTTTTTTTTGGATTGTGTTGCTTCTGCTTAATTAAAATAGCAATAATATTAGGTCAATAACACTGGGAAGTATATATAAAGGTATATAAAGACCATATACATTTAATTTTTTTTGAGTAAGTGACTTATTTGCTTAGCAGTAAGTACAGTTATTTTACTTCAATGCAGTTATCAGAAAAATGTTGTTTTATAATGACAACTTTCATATTCATAGATTCGAAATAATTTATAAATTGGTTAATCAATATTAATTTTCTTCAATCTCACAATTTCCAGATAAAATAGTTAACTGTTTCTCTAGAACACCTAAAAAGTGAAATTTTACCAACAGTGGCCATCAGACACTTGATTACAGGGGCAATGCTAGGAGTAAATATCTGGAGCACATGTCCAAGGTCCTCTTGATAATAAACCTTTGAAAATGTTTTTCTGGCATAATGATTTCTAGAGGCTTCTATCATTTATATAGAATTCACTATCATTGTGTAGAACACAGAGGAACATGTGGAGGTGATCACAGGTAGCAAAAGACTGGCGAGGCTTTTCAGTTTGCAACTCTGACTTTGGGTCTATAGCCCCCTTATTGGAACCTAGCAACACTCCCAGTGGTTTGGACTTGTATGTAGCTGTTTCAGAAATTATGACATCCAGTGTTCTGTTCCATAGTTGTTTAGCATTAACATTCAGCATACCTGGGTTTTGGCTCTGCCTTGGTTTGAGCCCAGGACCTTCTGCTTACTTATCTTTTTAGTTTCCGTTGTTCATTTTGATAATTTAGTGAGACAGTAGCTTTCCTTTTGGAGAAGATAATTTGCATATATTCCCCAGTGAGAATTGCCTTATATTTATCTCCTTAAAAGCTTAGCTTTTCTCCCTGACTGTGATGAGAACTTTAGTAGAAGTTTACATTGTAATCAAAATATTTCAAAAGAAAACAAATAGGTTGAGAGTGTGAAGTGCTAATTCCTGGTATTCCAGGCCAGTTGTCATAGTTAAATCCATTAAAGAGTTCAAAACTGGCTTGGATGCTTTCCTTCAGTGTAAGAACATTACAAGTTATGGGTACTAGATAACTGAAGGTGGGATCTTGATCCAGGGAATTATTCTGAT
>JAKJJM010114397.1:0-15584 GCA_021901965.1 Pipa carvalhoi
AGACAGGTACTTTTTTTTAATGGAAGTGTATTACAAAAATGTTCCTATAGACTGTCTCTATTTTATAAGCTAATGTTGTTTGGAGGTGATAGGTCCACTTTAAAGCCTTCAAATGACCTTTGTACTTGTTATTTTTCTGAAAAGAGGATACCATCTTATGTGTTTTACTTTTGGTTTTGAAGGCCTTTTTATAACCATAAATAGTTGAGTATTGATAAATGGTTTAGACACATATTTTTTAATGATTAAAAAGATTAAAATCCAAAACCAAAACATTTGTCCAAAAAATAGAACCTAAACAAAACCAAAACATGGGGATGGAATCAGAATCAAAAACTAAAACACTTGGGTTCAAACACATCTCTAATTATTGAATGATCCTGGCATCTCCTAACTTCCTATACTTATTCACTTGCACATTTGTTTATTACAGGCATGCATATACATGCATTTTCAACAATTTGGCCCTAGAAGATGTTTAGAGGAATTCAGATTACATATACATTGACTCACAGCTTGGAAAATAAAAATACATAAATCCAAACTCTTCACAGACACAGCAATTTAATGCCATTCTTCAACTGCTTGTGTATGACACAATAGTACCAAATGGCGGGAATGAAGGGACAATTAAGCATAATTAAACTTGATCTTGAATAGCAATTGAAAGTTTGTCTACACCAGTGAGGTCAAAGAACACTATGAAAATGTTTCTTTGTATTTCTCCTAAGTATGTATTTTGTTCTGTGGGAGCATTCCATGACAAGAAAATGCTAGCTTTGCTACTGTGAATTCTTAAACAGAACACTATAATTGCTCTTTATACATAACACTGTATTATAATACACAGCATGATTTCACTTTTTTAATCATAGATGTTCTAAGTTGTCCCACTTCTCCCAAGATGTGCACAGTGCTATCCATTCATGTCTGGAAGTGTTGCAAGCATTTTGCAGACTTTATACAAGAGTCAATTAAACTAAACAAGATGTAGTCAATGCATGACTCCTTTTGAGGTAATGTAGTCACTGTTCAAAGAATAAAACAATTCATTTTCCATTTTTCATGATCACCTACTGCCTTTAAAAAGAGCAATGAACAACTACAAGAATAGACTCCAGGTGTTTGCTGTCAAATTGCCAAATTACCTTGAGAATAGTAGAATATTTGTTTATCTTTTCTGATTAATAACTCTAGAACTAATAATTTTTCATGAACTAGTGTCACGGATCTCAGGGAAAACACAAGGGGGTACCATGGGAACTGGGTCGCCAGTAGAGGCACTATAGCATATCAAGAGCTGTGGTACTAGCTGAAGAGTCACTCTGGAGACACTGAAGATCCCTTTAAAGCAGGCTTTAACAAGTAGGAGTTGACAAAAGCTAATCAAGCAGCAGAAAATACTTCCAAAACGGCAGGCAAAGAGATATCCATAGCATTAAACTTCCACTTGGGACATAGAGACACAAGCACTGCTTGATAGCACGTCAGCTGGCCAGGATTGGTGCAGAATCTGGCTTCTTTCTAGTGCAGCACCTACTGAGCACCAGCAGTGTTCACAAGTGGTGCAAAAGCCGCGCTGCTCGTCACACGGGGATACCATTGGTTTTATTAGCAAGAATAGTCTTAATAATTATTCAGATTTTTCTCATTACCATCATACTTTGTACCTTTGAGATTTAAGTAGTAGCAAAACATTTACATTAGACTGAACCCCCTATATCAGGTGCTTGCAGGGGCTGCTAATGTAGTTGCAGGGACCCTGACTCAGACATAGATGAGTGAACTGGAGTGTAAATACTCAGAGAGTTTGTACAAACTTTTTCAGTTTGACCTATGTGACCCCCCAAAAAAATTGATTATTTAATTTCAAAGCCAAGTATCCAGTTGCTATGATAAGTGAACACCAATAGCTCAGTAATAATAATCTGTAATAAATGTGGCCATTTACAATGCCGTTGCAATGTGGCAAATTCACATCAGGAGGTAAATTGTCTCTTTGATAAACAAGACCCATAAGAATCAGGGAAAATAAGGGGTGATGAAGATTTGCACAACCTAGGAATTTATTTCAAACGTTTTTCACAGAACATTTTTAACAAAAAGTTCTTGCTTTGTATAATGTATGTTATCATATTTAATATTATTGTTATAAGTACACCACATACTGCAAGGAACCTAACAAGCCTACAGTATATGTATAGCAGTCTGCTGTTACCTTAATTGCTTGGTTCATCGTATGGAAAACTGGACATTTGCGAATCATTATATGACATTTCCCTGAGTCTCTTCTCATGGAAATCTCGAGTAGTCTTTTTGTCTGAGTGCCCTGTTTCTTCCTGAATCTCGTATAAAGTAATATCATAGTCTAAATGTTGGCTTGAGTGCTCAGCTTGTGCTGGAAGCAGTAAAACATTGTGTTTGAGAGGTCTCTGTTCTCATACACTTTGATATAAACAGCTGTACTTCTGTCATAAGCAAGAGCTGGCTGTTTGTCTCCTTATCTGCAGTTAGAAGCAGTAATTAGTTCCATATGAAATAAGAAATATGAATTCATACAAATATAGACGAGATAAAAAAAACAAATCTAAAGAAAAAATATAATAGTACATAAGACAAAAGCTACTTTCTTCTGCAGATCATTACAGTTTCATGTTTTTTCTTTTGGGGACATAAGCTTTTACACTGCCAGCTTCGGCTTAAGGTATTATATATTTGAACTATTTTCAATCTACAAAAAGTTAACAGTTTCTGCAAAACTCACATTTAGAACACACAGTGACGTCATCCTTTTCCTTCAGGCATTAATGCTCAACACCCAGTATAGTGAAACCTACATAAGACCTAAACACCTACCATTTGTCATATTTTCTATGTATCTGAAATATTTTTAATTATGTTAATAAATGTGAAAAACTACAACCTCCATATTTTGTAAAGTATAGGTTTTCAGTTAGGTAGCAAAACATGCGGGAATTCTAAAATGTCTTGATATTTGTAGTTGTTTGTTAAAGCACACATTTTCCAAGTTTTAACTTGGAGGTATCAGTGTTAACCTACGCCAACTAGATTACATAACATTTAGCTGGTATTAATGTTGCTTGCTAGAGTGGTTGTCAGGTGATGTGCGCATATATAATGTGCTTTTCCACTTCTGTCAAAATTGTGGGATGAAATAGCCCAGTTCATTTTAAAACTGTTATGAGCACTTCCTGATTAGATCCAGAAAGAATCCGTTTAGGGGAGAAACCTTATAAAGTTCCTTATGACCAGAAGTTATTCAACTTCCGCAGAAGAATTCGTATTATTGCAGTCTGAAAGTATAAAGGAATGTTATACATTTTTCTTCACTGGAATGCTGGAAAACTCAGCTTAAAGGATTGGTCTCCTACCTGGTCTGCTGCTCTGTGATTCCTGGGTAGCTTAACAAACATTAACATTTGTACTAGCCAATTCAAGCTCCATCCTAAACTGTCTGAAAACGTTTGGATTGGCTGGTAATGATGTCAATCTTCATTTCAGCTAACAGAAAAATGTGCTCATAGCTGCAGAACTGGTAGTGTTCCAGCATTCAAGCAGGAAAAAAATAATAACATACCATGATAAAATGTCAATACTTGCTTTCACTAGACACTGGAGAACCATATGTGTGTAAACCATAATTACATACTGTAATGTAGTTCTTCATGATATTTATAGAGGTAAATGGGACGCATAGCTGACTCAGGAAACCAAGAATGGATGAAAGTTGTATGTCTTGTTTAAGGGTAGAAGACTACATAAAACTGTATTCTCCCGGTGGAAAATATTGCCTTTGCTAGTCTGGATTAATTTGATTATACATATTTCATTAAGCAAGAACACTACCAATGTACATTCAAACTGTAATATATTCACTGTACCCCAAGGTAGCTCCTTCTCCCAGGATGGAGTTACCTGCTTATACCTATGACACATTGAATGACAGAATATAACAATATGTAATAGCAAGTAGCAATAAGTAAAATGGTAGCCAGGGATTCAATGAACACCCAATGAAAACGCAATAAATTTAATAGCAGCAGATTTTAGCATATTGATAGTAACATACTTCTAGAAATGAGTTCAAATTTCTTTAGAGGGTAACTTCTGGGGTTTCTTATCTGCAGAACGTGCAGCTTTTTATAAGGTAGAGATGTATTTGGCTGTCATAATAGAATGAGTCTAACTGGTGCATATTACTGTACTAATCACTATATGATGATATAACCCTGTTAGTATTAGGTGATCTGTTTTGGTAATATGTGAGATCTTTCTTCCAGTACCTTCTGGAATAGTTTATGGTCCATCCTAGGAAAGCTCATGCCTTTCCTCCTTATAAAAAAGGCTGTCCTCCTAACTGTCTGCATCTTCGTTTAAAAGAGAACTATTGTTATAAACTAAACTTACGTGATTGATCTAGCAGCTGTACACTAAGGACCATATATACTAAGACCTATTTGACCATATGTATTGATTTCACCACATTTCACTGTAAATTTTTGTTTCCCTGTACTTTTTGATTCCCCTGATTTACAAAGGATTGTTAAAAATGTTTCCCCATCAAAATAAATGAACAGGGGCACACTTTGCAATGCTTATCTATGAGGGTTCCTTCCATTACAGATTGATATCGATGTCTCTTTTCAATGGGGAAATATTTTAGACTGAGTCTAAATGACAGGACAAACTCCATAGGGAATAATGGGTTTTCGCCGGCCTGAGGGTGGAGAACTCTTTTGGGTGTTAAAAATGTTTTTGAAGAGCTTAGTAAATAGAAAAAAATAGTGATATTGTTAAATATAGGCTGTTTTTCTTGCATTTACTAGTTGAAAAGCCTGTTTGACTTTAGTAAATGTGCCCTAAAGTGTACTGCTGCTAGATCAGCTTTTATCACACAATCCACAGCTCAGGATCATGAGATGAAAACTGACAGGTGCAGCTCTCTTCGACCCCCCTGTATTTGACGTGTAAAGGGTCATTGTACCCGCCCCCTGGCTCAGTTTGCAGAACTGGCCATAAAGTTCATTCACACTTGTTTCATTCTGAGCATGCATTTTTTTTTTAAACAAATCAGAAATAACAATATGCTGATAAAAAGAGAGATAAATATATATACACACACCACACACATTTATAGAAATATTGTATATTATAGCGAAATAGTAACAAGGCAATCCATAGTACCATTTGCTGCAATTTTGTATTTAGTAAGTCTAAAGAAAAGCAGATTATTTTGCATTATTTTATATGCTAAAGGTGCACTTTGTTCCCTTCAAAATGTCCCATCACACTTCCATAAGAAAAGAATATAAAAATAGAGCCAAACACCTAGTCATGATCTGAGCAATTAGATGATATTTGGATGAAGTTAGGTGAAGGACATAGCAATGTCACAGTACAGATGAATAGCTCTCTTGAATCATTTTGATGATGTGATGACTGGCCACACAAAGCTTTTATACCTTTTCAGGAAAGCAATAAAAACAAAGACCTAATGATAAAAATACACTTGGCTTTATGTCAGGTTCAAAGTCTTGTCTTTGATCTTTTCTTAGTTGAGAACAGTTCTGCAAAAAAAAAAAAAAGTTCCAACCATCTTATTCTGCTGGTAAATTTTAGTTTGGGCCCATATACTCAAGGGAGGTCATTATGGGAGAGTTTAAAAGAACAGTAACACCAATAAATTAAAATCCCCATTTGGATTGGCATGCCACTTATTTAAATACACGCCTTTTAGAAATGTTATCTTTGAAGTTGATTTTATGAATTGTATTGCTTTCTGTCTGTTTTTATTCTTATTGAGAGCAGCCATGTTTTATGTGTTTGTTAACTGACTTCACTCCCTTCTATTTTTTTAATGTGATGTTTCCTGAATACATATTCAAGAAGTGCTGCTAAAAACTCATTTTTTAAAGCTAAACATCATACTTTATAGGCAAAATGTAGAATTTGGAAGCACTGATTGAATTTTAAGGGCGAAATTTATCAAAATCGAAATTTGCGAATTTGCAAAATTCGATTTACATATTTACTAAAATTGAAAATCCGGATTTTCATTCTGTATAGTAAATGTAACGAGTGGTGCTTCCATGCATGCACCGCTCGCTACATCTGCCTGATTAATGCTGGCAGCCGATGGGGAGACTCAGCTCTCCCCAGCGCTTCCTCATTTGGCTTAACCAATCAGGAGCCACTGACATCACAAATGACGTCAGCAGCAGCAAATTCAAATAGCAGCGCTCAGCTAATTGAATTTGCCACCGCTGACATCATCTGTGACGTCAGCGGTTTCTGATTGGCTAAGCCAAACCAAGAAACGCTGGGGAGAGCTGAGTCTCCCCAGCGGCTGCCAGCATTGAACAGGCAGATGTAGCGAGCGGTGCACGCACGGAAGCACCGCTCGTTACATTTACTATACAGAATGTAAATCCAGATTTTCAAAATCGAAAATGCCGTTTTCGATTTATTCATATCGAAAATGGCATTTTCGATTTTTATAAATTTCGCCCATAGTATCTAAATGCATCTGAGGCATAGTTTTTTGTTGGTATTATCGCCCCTTTTCATTTCTGATGATTGAAATATGAATTTTAGGTTTTTTTGTCTAGAAAGAGGTTAATATGAATCAAAGCAATTTCCTAGTCTTTTCTATGAGACAGTTGCAAGATGTATGAGTTTCTGCTGCAAAAACATCACATCTGGTAAGGTCAGTTTCAGTAAATCTTTGTGTACATTTTATTCACTACTATCTTACAAGTTGTCTATTTCTTTCAGTGATGCCCCAGGAATTAAATGCTATTATAAGCAGCTTCAATCTTCAGGGAGTAAAACAATCGAAATATAATTCATTACATTTTGTAGTCAAGAAAGAAAAGTATTAGTCTGCCTCATTACAATACTTCTTATTAAATATATAGTACAGTTTTGGTCTCCAGTTCATAAAAAGGAATATTATGAAACTAGGAAACATCGAGAGAAGAATGACTACATTCATAAAGGGAACTGAAGATTTAATGTCAGGCTGTCAATGGTGTGTTTGTTTATACTGTACAAGAGACATTGCTAGTTTTTATGATTGTTAAATCATTTTATAAGGGGACATGGAATTAACCTACATGGATTCCTGTTCACCATGAGATTATCCCAGAGGATACATGACTTCTTTCATTTATAAGAAAGGTGATTTCATCTACAGCAACAAGTTTCTAAAGTGAGATTAGTGGCGAGAGGGTATATATTATAAGCCTAAGGAGGCGGTCCTGGCACATACAAAATGCTGCTCTAAAGAAAGAGATGGGCATATATTTAGCAAGTCAGAAATGAAAAGGGTAATAGAATTTGATTTACAGTTATTTTCAATAAATGCCTTCATTTTTTTTTGGTGTATTAAAGGACCGTGCTATTTTCCTCTACAATAATATTTATATATTATAATGTATAATAGAAGCTGCTGGAAGATTTTTTAGACTTTCTTTTGGACTATTTGGACTCCTTGTTCTCTCCTTCTAGGAGAACGATAAGTTATCTTTTACTTATCACAGTTTTGTTTAGCGCTGTACTTTTCTGATAATATTACTTCCAAGTTTGTTTAGAGGTTATTGTTATTATATACTTCCATTACAGAGTTTATGACCAATTATGTAGATTGGCGTTAGAATCAATGCACTTAACAGCTGATTAAACAGACGAAAAGAAGTGTCCAATCAAATGCAAGCAAAGGTAACCAGCACACTTGCAAGTTTTCTAAGACAGATACAATAGACATCTGTAACTGTACCATTTCTATAAATGATTTGTTTTGTAATTTCAAGATTACAGCTATCAATATTAACATTAGTGCTTATATACTTGAACCTTGATGATAATAGTTTATCCCCTTGAATGCAGCAAACATACATTTAATAGTTTTCTTATTTAAAGGCTAGATTTTTTCATTGACATTTAATCGATATACAAGCTATAGCTAACAATTCTGTGGGTATTTTTGGAGCCTCGGGCTTAGGAAAGTTTAGTTGTGTTATCAGGAATAACTTTAGGAATAACATACATTTTTTTCTATAATAACTGCATACTTTTTTAACATGCCCTATTACAAGGAACTTTTTCTGTACCAAATTAATTTGCCTTAATTCCATTCTATGCAAGTTCAAGAGAATAGTAAAATATATATTAAACTTCTTCATAATCCTACATACAGTACATGTACAAATAAACTATATGTAGGCATTTACTATCTTATAGTCAATTGTTATTCATTTTTATTACATTGTATTCTAACTCTCTTGTTGATACTATAGAGTCAAATACTTTCTCATAGGATTCCACATTTCTAGGGTCAGTTTATGAAAGCACATTTCTCACTGCGATGGAAATACTCCTGGTGCATGCTTCAGTGTGTAAATCATTACAAGGTGCTGTCAGAATTGACAGTCTCTGTTAAACACTTGTCCCTGTTGATACATTCCTAACGAATTGTTTATTTCACTACCTAACTACCTGAAATCCACATCAGTACCAGAAGCTTGTTTTAACTTCTTATAAGGTAGAAGTTTTGTTCTTCATCTCTTTATTATTAATTATAGTTTGTAAACTTTATCAAATTTTAAATGCTAAGGGGGATACTTATAAGTTAAGTTTCGACTATTTAACGCTATTGAAATAGATGTACTTTATCGATATTGCTGTTTTTCCTATTTATAAAGTAGTTTGCTCAAATTTTATGGCATTGGTCCTCCTGTCCCTTAGCCACAGCTAAAAAAACATTTTTCGTCAAAAAAGGATATCAATATCAATGCAACGTGAACCTATTAGAAAAACACTGCATAGTGTGTCACTATCAACTATTCATGGTTATCAGTATTTACCGAAAGTGATGATTTCTTTTCAGCCTTATATACATTAGGGGAATGGAAAAGTCCAGTGAATTGAAAATTGACATAAAAAAGCATCAAAACAGGTAAAACCAAATCAAAAAAGGTTGAAGTGGGCTTTATAAATATCCCCCTAAGGTGCTATTGCTAAAAAAGGACTTCCTGTATTTGTTTTGTCTCTGCCAAACTTGTATCCAGATTTTGAGACTATTTATGTAAAAAAAAAAAGTTTTCTTGTACTGTCTTCTCATTTTACATTTCAGTGATATTTTGATACATATAAATGCAATTTTAATGTGTTTTTTTTTAAACCTCCACACCACAGAACTAATAGTTTACATCAGGTCATGAGTGATGAACAGTTTTTATCAAAATCAGCCAGGAAGTTACAATGGAAAAACCAAGGTGGTAAAATTGCAGTGCCGGGAAATTCTTGCCCAGTTGAACATTTTCACTAATACATTTTACTAAATATACAAAATGATCAGAGAGTAGTAAATTATGTTACATTAAAATATAGAAGGTAGACAAGACTATGGGTGAAATTTAATAACGGCGGAAAGACCGCTAAGGATCTTTCTGAGAAACTCACACGAGAATCTCGGGTTAATCACGCGAGTTGTTTGTCTTGCGCGAGTTGTTTGATTGAGTTTTTCGATCAAGTTTTCAATGGAAAGGTAGCCTACCTTTCCATTGAAAACTTGATAGTAAAACTTGATCAAATAACTCGCGCGAGAATCTTGTGGGATTAACCCGAAATTCTCGCGAGTTTCTTGGAAAGACCCTTAGCGGTCTTTCCGCCGTTATTAAATTTCGCCCAAAGTGCAGTACAACAGAGGTCCAGATACATAGCATTCCTAGACATTTGTTATTTAAACATTGTTAAAGAGCTGTGAGAATGTTGGAAAAGTATTCCTATAATTTTCCTGTGTACACAGCAATGAGCAGCACATATATGTTACAGTCAAATCACACATCAAAGCAGGCAAACTAAGATCCAGATACACATTACTATTGTTCTTCATATACATAAATAAAGATAAATATCTTTGTGGATAGTAAACAATCCATATACAAACACATAGTTAAATCTGTGTATAATGAGATTAAATTGCACAAGGCTATACCTGTCTCAAATTGCAGGTTTTGCATTTTTGTCTCAACTTGTAGTTGTGTATATTTACGTGTGCAAAGCACTAACAGGTAACAAAGGGCTGAACATCTGACCAATCAAAACACTGCAAGCAGGACAAGTATTGTTCATTATCGTACTATTTTACAATAAGACTGCTTCTTTGAATACTTCTTGTTCCCTATGTTAAAAAAAGCAAACTTGCAGCTGGTCAAGGAACAAGACAACTTTGAGTGTATGTCACATAAACTGGTCTGGGAAAATGTGCATCACTTGATGTAGATGTGGATTAATAATTTATCTGGGCCAGCATCTTTGCCAGGGCTGCCAGAAGCAAGGGACCGTGGGGATTTACCTAAGCATTTTACTGTAATACAAAGCTGTAAGAATTTATCTGGAATAAAAACAGGAACAGAAGTTTGTTTAGTTATTTATTTAAACAGAGGTTGTGGCAATAAGCCCTAATATAGAAAGTTTAAATCCAATGGTGGCTGTAATTTCTGATAAAAAGCATATTTTATACAAGGCATATACAGTATAGTACAATAAATAAAACAATACCAGGTTCATTTACCAAATGCAAATTCAATGTGCAATCTTTTGCTCCATAGTGTACTGGTCTATTTTGGGAGCTAACCAATAAATTTCATGTAGTTTATGGTAGAGCTCTGCACAATACCCCCAATTCCCCATATTGTGCTGCCTGTCCCCATAACACCCCCTCATTCACCATACTGTGCTTCCTCACAACACTACCCATTCCCCATACTGCACATGTCCACAAAACCCCACATTCCTCATACTGTGCTGCCCCACAACACCCCCCATTCCCCATACTGTGCTGCCTGCCCCACAACACCCTTAATTCCCTAAACTGTGCTGCCTACCCCATAACAACCCCCATTCCCCATACTGTGCTCTTCCCACAACCCCCTCACATGGTGCTCCCCCTTCAACCCCTCTCCCATTATGTACTGCCCCCACAACTCCCTCCGATTCTATTCTGCCCCTACAACCCCTTCCCATTCTATGCTGCCCCCAAAACCCCACTCCTATACTGTGCTGTCCCCATAACCCCCTCACACTATGCTGCCCCCAAACCCCCTCCCTCCCTTCATCCCTACTCCATGCTCTTTGAAAAAGGTGGGATGTTATCTTGGTGCTCATCCCCCCTTTTTCCCTGTCCCTACTTACCTCTTCCCTGGCCTGGCCAATCTGCATCTGCTCTAGCACTTAGTGCTATAGTGATTCTAACCCCAGCACTGAATTTAACTTCCTGTGAGCCAATCACAGGAAGTTAAAGGCAAAAGTTGGGAGAAGATTGCTGTAGCGCTAAGCACTAGAGCAGACACAGCTGGGCCAGGGAAGAGGTAGGAAGGGACAGTGAAAAGGGAGGGGGCAAGCACAAAGATAGCGCCCCCCATCCAGCATCGCCCTAGGCGGCTGCTTATCCTTCAGCCCAGGCCTGCCTTTGGTCCTTGGTATAAAACATTTCTGTTTTTCTTCTAAGCAATCCAAAACTCTCCTGACTATAATGATACAACCTTCTACTAACCAACGTTTTATCTTATAATGTTGTCCTGCTATTTTAATTTTGTTGCCTCAAAGTGTTGCTGACATACCCAAATCAAAGGCATATCTTTATAGTGAACATAATACAGGAAAGTAAATTATGCAACATCATCTACTTGGAAAGGTAGTGAAAACATGTAAAGCACTTACTGTAGGTCTTAGTTTTCCCCACCCACTAACAGGTCCCATTTATGAGTATCCACAATCTTCAATATTGTTTTACTTTTTCTGCACTTACTGGTAGGTAAAGGTCATTAAACAAATATCTGTAAATTCTACAACAATTTAACTCTAGGGCTGAATTCAAATATTTTGATTTTGAAACTGTCAGGCAGTTCTAAACAACTGTCATACAGTATTTTATTTTATCATCATTTAATAAATGTCAACATTGTTGAAAAGCTGTATTTGTTTCCTTGCACTAGTACTTTTTAAGAAAGATAAAGACAAGAATAAAAATCCCAATGCCTCTTAGAAAAAAAAAATCCTTTCTTTCAAATAAATAATTCATATATGGATGGGCTGAATTTTAGTCTTTTAGAAGGTGCCAACAGATGGTTTACATTTATAGACAGCACATGCTGACTTCCAAAGGAAAATTAAAATGCATACAGTATATCATTATCAGAACCGAAGTACAATAATGTTTATGATATGAATTCTATTTCCTCAGGTGAATAATTTCTATCATCATTTTGTTTAAGAAAAGTGCAATAAATAGCTTTATATTTAATATTATGTTGATAAAAACAACACAGACCAATAAATGTGGGCTGTAAATGGCAGGAAATCACCAATGGAAAACATTAAGACACATGCCTTTATAGAAAGAATGATAATTTCAGGCAAAGTTAGACACTGAGTTGACAGCTGCAGTTATGCCCCACTGTGATAGCGAATATGTCGCACTCAGAATGTTGGTATATATAGTTATGCCTTAAATGTCTCTGCAATTTATTCAAACAAAGTCCATTTTGATGTGGCCAAAAAGCAGGTAGTCATAGAACAATAGATTTTTAATGATCCATGGCAATTATTTTATTTGAGATGTGTAATTTGCAGTTTGCTAAATTAGCATAGAATATTGAATCATAGACCACTTAAAAGCAATCAGTAACAGTATCGCAGACACATTTCTGTATCTGCAACATATTACAGTATATTGCATTTAGGTCCTATTTAAAAGACAGAAACTAGAAGATCAGTTATACCCAAATGAACTAGTTAAATGCAAACAATTGGCTTTACATTTCTGTTGAGAGAAAGTGAGGGGACGGCAGCTGCCACAGCTGAGAGGATATTTAGTTTTAGTAATCCTTATAATTACTAACATGGTGGATGGGTGGGATACAGGTCCTTGATGGAATACTTCAGTTGTCTTTTGAAGCAGAATAAAGTAGTCATGATATCAGTCAAGATATCTAGTGAAATCATCCTGTGCATGGCCTGCCATATATTAAATTTCAGGGAATTGTCTCACATTGATTCCAGAACTACATATTGAAACTCAAAGGATTCAGTTCATCATCATTTACTGTATATCAGTGTGGTGTGGTAGTGCTATTCTAGGTGTGTAAAGTGAAAGCGTCCATGAAGTAGTGTTTGTAGTATTTTCTGGAAAGAGTTCTTCCCATCTCTCTCACTCTCACACACACACAAACATGCATACATACACACACATACACATGTTATACATGTGGAGAACTAAAAGCTTAAAAAAGGGGTAATTCTTAAGGAAGAGGGGGTAGATACTTACCAATCAGTTTTATATGCTCCAGCGATGCCTCTGTTCTGAATAACTTGCCAATGTCTTCTGCTCTTGACCTGTGCTGTGATCCGTTTCACTTCCTGCTCCTGTGAGTATCGCTGAACACAGCAAGAGCAGTAACAAGCATATGATCGGTAAGCATCTCCCCCTACCCCTTAAGAATCACACCTGAATTTACTTAGCTTTTAAATCTCCTTTAAATTATGTTAATACCTCTATTCCTTTATCATCCTGAAAGCATTCTTATGGAATATACCTTTCCCAAACAGAAAGAGGGTTATGTGACGGCTGGAACTGTGGCATAACATTTTTGAAAAGTCCAGTTAAACCTCAAATTTGAATTTTGTGTTCTTTCTCTCTGTCTCTGCTGTTTGCAGCCTTCTGTTATAGACTAGGCTTTCTGAGGCACTTTAAGACTATGTATGATCTGAATTTTACATAAAAACAATGCTGAAAAGACTGCATGACTGCTTAAAGTAATGTTTCCCTTGCAGTGCCATATTTATCCCAGAAGCTTATAGGTACAGTGTGTGGTAATCATATTGGCTTCCCTTTGGACTGCCCCTCAGCTCTCTGATGCTAAATTTATATGATAGGCTGATCGAGGTTCACACAAGTATATACGTATGGATGTATATATAATTTTATTTATAAAGCGCCAGAAATGTACGCAGCGCTATACAATTTAACAACACAAATACAATACAGACATGGGAAAAGTGCATTAAATAATACAAGTGTAGTATAACAAGGATATTTCACTTTCAGTGCTAGGTTGTGGGTGACACAAGAGGTTGGAAGTCCCTGCCCCATAGAGCTTACAGTCTAAAGTGTACTAAATTCTATATAAAAATGTTATGGAAATGCAGCATGTGTTTCTCGTAATATATTCTATAGAGCCCAGCAGTAGGTTTATTATCAATTGAACGTTGCCATGCATGTAGGTACTGTATTGAATCAGGTATCTTATATGAAGCTTAAAAAAAGAATGAGAGCCAATGGTGATGCAAAAGGTGGCAGTATGACTACCAATTTAATAGGCACACTACATGTTTTGGGTGTGATACCCTTTATCAAAAATATCATTTTGAATCACCATTGACTCTCGTTCCTTTCTTTCTGCTATATTACTGACTTTTTGGATGGAGCTTCTGAGACCCCTGGCTGATTTCCTAGGTAATTCTGACAGTTTGCACATTTCCTATTTATGCTTATCTTATATGAAGCTATTTGGAGTGTATTTTAGCTAATTACCCATCTGCCTGTGTATTTTTTGTATACAGTTTAAAAGAAAAAAAGTTTGGCAATTCTATCCCTTTAACATCCACACACATATAAAATGTATGCATCGCAGGGCTCCATATTAAAGGCACACAAAACCCCCATTATCTTCAATGTTTCTCATTTATGTATAAGAACATTGAAGTTAAGTTTGACCCTGCAGAGTACATCTGATTGGGCTTTGCATTCTGTCTTCTTAATCAGCTGAAGGTACACTGTTAAAGTTATAGAAAGTGTAAATAATATTAATGATATTGTTTAATTTAAGGGGTAGTTACACAAAAACACACATTCATAGGTTGTGCTGTATTAGTTCTAGAAATTATAATATTTTTATGTAAAAAATGTGTCAGGTCATGAGAAGAGGGCATCACCATGGGCTCCAAGATCCATGGGCGCTAGGAGACCATCCAAAATGGTCTAACAATGATCTACAGTTATGTAAAGGACATTCAAGGTATGTTCATTTTGCATTGCCATTATTGTATAAAATCAATAAATAAACAGACTGTTTATTTACCTAATTATTATCTTTCAGTTAAGGCAGCGGTTCTCAACCTTTTGGGCACCGCGACCCCCGCGATGACATCATCATGGGGGTGTGCCCAGTCACGAAATGACGCTCGGCCGCAACGTCATCGCGTACGCGCATCACATGATGACGTTCGGCCGCAATGTCATCATGTACGCGCGTCACGTGATGACGTTGCGGTGCTCAGCAATGGTTCGCGACCCCTGTGAGCCGGTCGTTTGACCTCTTTGGTGGTCGCGACCCACAGGTTGAGAACCACTGAGTTAAAGGAGAACTATAGTAAATTACATCTTTACATATGTTATACTATACCTTAGTGTGAACCCATTCATCCCAGTAGTTGTTTCATCTGAAGCTGGATAATTAAGTACAGATCACTGATAAGCTCCCGTACTAGGCAGACATTTT
>JAKJJM010114504.1:0-11274 GCA_021901965.1 Pipa carvalhoi
CGATTTCCATAATGTGGAAATCGGGATTCTCGCGGGAGGATAACCTCCTGCGAGAAAGTCGGAAAGACCTATAGCGGTCTTTCCGACTTTAATAAATACCGCCCTAAGTGGGTTAATTATCAAAGTCCAAATTGTCGTGTAAAGGTGTGAATTCGCCACTTCCCCATATACGGGTAATTAGCAAACTCTGCGATGTGGCGAATTTGGCAGCTAACAATGGTCGCGCACTGCACAATAGACTGATACTGACACAGTTGCGACTTCACTATG
Organism: Pipa carvalhoi; assembly: GCA_021901965.1. NCBI lineage: Eukaryota > Metazoa > Chordata > Amphibia > Anura > Pipidae > Pipa > Pipa carvalhoi. The sequence goes on from JAKJJM010114504.1 coordinate 271, forward strand.
GGAATACTGATGCTGTCGTGAACTTACTATGGGAATTCTCTATTTAGTCAATAAGGAGTAGAGAATCAGGGAGTTATTTATCAAAGTGAGAATTTGACTGTCAAAGTGAATTCTCAACAGTTCTGGTGGGTACGCTCTGATTCTCTATTTAGTATTGGTTTGTACCAAGATTTTAATTTTGCTGCTAGTTTGTGCCCATATTTTATTTTGGTTAAATGATGCACCATTTCGGCTGCTTTAAATTAGATATGTAAAAAAAATCTACAACTTGCAACATAGGGCCACATTCTCTAACCTCCGAATGTGGCCTTCTGAATTCATCTTTACAAAGTGCATGATGTGCGCCGCTGACATTGTCGTGGACACGCATCACGCACTTGATGAACTGGCAAACAGAGTTTCTGCGAGTGGCAGACAAAACTCTGTTTGCCTGTTCGTCAAGTGCGTGAAGCGAGTCTGTGACAATGTCAGTGGCACGCATCATGCACTTTGTAAAAATGAATTTGTAAGGCCACATTCGGAGGATGGAGAATGTGGCCCATAGTTGTTCAAGCTGAGCACAGAACCCTGTGCCAACTGCCTGTCCTGAAACAGGTATTAAAAGTAATCTATTAATGGTTTTCACAAATAGTCTTATACGCACACTTGTTTTTTATATGTGATGAGAATCTGGAATCCTGTATGAACTTATAATTGAATAACACACCCGCAGAAATCAAAAATCATATCTGCTGGACTTTCCTTACACCTGCAGCTGTTTGAACATACAGGATGAGAATATAATCAGATCATCATGTTGAGTTTCCCTTTCAAGGGAATGTTTAAACAGTGTTAAAGTTTAATTGTGTCTAGTAACCCTTAAAGGATCATTTAACTGAGTGCTGCCCAACCTATGGCCCGTGGGCCATATCCGGCCCGTAACGCGTTGTTATCCAGCCCTTCAAAACTTCTGCCCACAGTGCAGGAAATTGCCATGTTAAAGAAGAACTGCAAAGAGGCAGACTTCAGAGCGCTTAGGCTGTCACGAGCCAGCACGAAGCTCCGCCACTTTATGTAAATGAGTGTTTACATCATGACGCTCATTGCTCCCCGAATGAGAGCGCTCATATCACCGGGGCACAATGAGCGTGATGACGTAAACACTCATTTGCATAAGGTGCAGAGCTTTGTGGCCATGACACGCAGGTCAGAAGTTTATATGGCCCCCAGGTCAAAAAAGGTTGGGCATCACTGATTTAACTGATCATGACAAGTAGCAGTACACTTATAGTACTGCTGCATGATTAGCTTCCTTCTCATGATCCTGTCCCCAGGATCATTCCTTAAAAACCTCCTGAAACAGTTCTGTGTATGTGACGTAAACCATTAACTTGACAGCTTTGAAGTTCATTTTGTGAATGTATTGCTTTGTGTCAGTTTTCTTTTTGCTGATTGCAACCATCTTTTATGAGTTAGACTTTTTGAGCTACTTCATTAATAAAAATTATATGATGCTTCACAGAATATTATAGGACAAAGTAGAAGGTTATTTATTTAACAGATAAAAGATGACGGCAATGTAAAGAGAAACACAAACACAAAGTAACACATATCAGTCATTTAACTTCAGAGATATTATGTTTGCTGCTATGTAGGAATTAATTACATTTTTTGGGTTACTGGACCATTAATGAATCACTCTTGAAAATGCAAAGCAAAGCAGATCCTCCAGGCCATAGGGCTAGAACTGAACAGAAAATATACAAACTTCCAGTTAAAAGGAGTGTATTGATTTGAATTGAGGATTTGTACATTAAGATGTACATTGGATACTTTTCAGAATACATACATAGTTGCTGGTGCTTTCACGTTTCACTGGAGGTAGTTGAGGAGAGCAAATTACGCCAGGGTCATCAATTTGGTTTAAATTAGCAAACTGATATGGCATCACTAATTTCCCTGAAAAGTGAAGAAAATCACTATTACAAAGCAAATACATTAAGATGTTACATACTTTTTTACCCTATAGCGCAATGCAATTCTGATTGGATTATAAGTTTCATGCACTTTACAAATAATCAGAAATCCAGATCAAGAACTGTACATATTTTCCAGTAGAAACCCATCCAATCAGATATGCCTGAGAATGCTACCTGTCCATCACATCCAGAAGTGCTGTTGAACACCTAATTCTGAAACAAAAGCATTTTATATTAGTTTCCCCCACTTCTGCTACAAAAGACTCCAGTCTTGTAGGGAGGCATTCTACCAGATTCTGTAACATCACTGCTGGTGTCTTACAGGTATCCACCTGCATAATGCCTGCAGATCCAGAGAGAATTAGGTTACCGCAATGCTCATACTGGACACAAATGTATTCCCTTTACTGATTAGACATCATTTCATGTGCACGGGCAGTGGTTGCTTCAAAGCTACTCTACATAGCATAGAGCAATTATGTCATATCCATAACTGACAGTAATATTATTAATATTTTTTTTGGTATTGTATTTATATAGCGCTGATATATTACGCAGCGCTTTACACAGATAAATCATTCACTTCAGTCCCTGCCCCATAGAGCTTAAAATCTAGTTTCAGTCACACACACACAGATGTAAGTTTTTGGATTGTGGGAGGAAACTGGAGTGCCCAGAGGAAACCCACGCAGGTATAGAGAGAACATACAAACTCCATGCAGATGGAGGGTAGAATTGAACCCAGAACCTCAGTGCTGCAATAAGCCACCGCACTGCCCATTAATTTATGACTAAAAGGTATTGTCCCTTGAAGAAAAATTAGAATCTTCTAATGGATCGTATTGGTCAGGAGAGCAGATAATAATTGTAAAAAGAGCCCCCCCCCCAACTGAAAATATTTTAAAGGTAGACATCTTATCTTTTAGTATGTGGTGAACAAAAAGTGATGTTTTGGGGGGATTTAAAGAAAAACTAAGAATGTGATTGGTAAGTATCCCCCCCTTAGGAATCACTCCTAGACAAAAATGAGCTTTAGTTCCCCTTTAAAACTTCCCTTTGTCAGACCAAGAGGAGATGCAAGTTTTATCCCCAGTGTTCTTGTCCCTAGGTTTCCTATCTATTATTACCAGATAGAGCAAGACTTTCCTAAGCATATGATACATACAGTGCACACAACTTACCATTCAATTTAGTGAAAAAGAAGATTCGGTTGTACGCATTCTTACTTTATCACATGTCCTGAAAATACGTAAATATTTTCTCTTTGTTACATTGATCCTTTCTTGCAACAATAGTGATATTAACTTACCATCGACCAGGAAGTCGTCCTTGTGAATCCCATTAAAGTTCCCACAGAGTCCACATGTCCTGTTCATAAATTTCCTGTCTACTTCCACCTGTTAGACAATAAATGCCTTGCATTATGTATGATATTCCCACAAGTAAAGCCAAAATATTAGTGTGAAACTAAGTGGGATTAGATTACACAATGTTTATCTTTCATATTAGTGCAGGTGAAACCTGTTCCAGAGCACTATACAGTAAAAAAAAAATATATATTAGTAATGACCTACAGCTTAGATACAAATTACAACAAATATTAGTGGCTAGGAGGGGAAAGGCGAAACTCTGGGATGCTGCTTTCTTAGTGATGTGAAAGAATCAGTGAGAGCTGACATAAATATTGGGGAGGGGTTACCAACTGGAAAATGCTCCTACTGTTCGACTGACTGTGCCACACTATGCAATAAAATGGCAAAAGATTACTGTTTTTTTTTTTCAGGAGAGATATATTTGCATTTCTTTTCCAGGGAACATTTATTAAAGCAGAATTGAAAATGAAAGAATTTCTGTATTTTTATTTCTTGAATGAATATGGGATGCTGGCATTTAGCCATTTTGCCATTTTTGAAGTAAAAACTGCAGTAACATTTCTTTTTTACTGATTGCTCCTTTTGATAAATAACCACCATTTTCTATTTGAGGGCTACATGAAATATAATCCCATGTAATAATTTAAAGAATATAAAAGTGAACATTTTTACCCAGTTTGAGAAGTAAAAAACACACCTTAGGCCATATTTCTATTACTATTCAAAACAAATTTTCTTATATTAAATCTTCTAAGTTTGATGACTAGGTTTTAGATTATAGTTGCTTGCAATTCCTGACATTTAATGGTGGTGCAGAATAAAGGAATAAATAGAATGTTAGCTAATACCGGCTCTTTTAGGGCCTCATTGACTAAAGATCGAACAGTCGCGTAGAGCTCTGAATTTGTGTCTATTCTCCACTTCCCCATGTTCTCTTATTGAGCAAACTCTGCGAAATGGCAAATACGATAGTCACAATCTGATGGAGCTCTTCGAATCATTTTGTGTGCACGTGCACAGCTACTTCCACTAATGACTAATGTCAATGTGCGAATTTGACTAGGTGAACTCCTCTGAATTCACCTATTTGATTTTGCCACTTCAGAGCAGCGAATTGGGGGGTTGATGGCAGGATTCCATTGTTGCATAAGGCAACTGTTCATTCAAAAGTAACAATGGCGACTAGAACTAAATGATAACCAGACCTAGGGACAAGGTGACATAGAAATAGATAGAATATTCACACAATACAGCTAGTGCAGTGGTCGGCAAAGTGCGGCTCGCGAGCCGCATGTGGCTCTTCAGCCACCGTTCTGCACACACCCTAGCCCCGCCCATGACCTCTGACGCTCCTGATTGGACGTCAGCAGATCATGGGATCGGGAGCGTTCGCTCCTCCCCCTTTGTGGCTCTTTAGGAAAGAGCCGCCGGGGGAGGAGGGAGCGTTACGGCTCCCTCCCCGAAATACTTTGCCGACCACTGAGCTAGTGGGATATGATGAGACTGACGTCACTGCCCTTCACTTGTCAAATTCACCTCACTCTGCATGACTTCTAATTCCTCTTTTATCTGCCTGACTACACCACACTATGCACGAGACAGCGATCATCGCTTTCTACTTGTTCGACAAGTGTATTATCCCCTTAGTCAATAGTAAGAAGTGAATTTGTGTCTATTTTGGTGATGCAGCTTGAATTGCAGTGAGGTGAATTCGACAGGTGAATTCACTCTTTAGTCAATGAGGCCCTTATTGTTTGTTTTTTTTTAATCTCTTCCAACAATCATTATGGTATATATGGAATATTCTATGGAATAAAATTCTGTAAACTTCTGCAGAATGCTGTCATAGGCTCCGAATAGCCAACAAAAAATGATGCTTAAATTTAGACATGGTTTACTAAATTTGTTCGAAGGTACCTAAATATATTAAGTATATCTTGTGTGTAAGAGTTTGGGTATGTACCACCTCCTTTGTGGTTGTAAGTAATCTATAAAGCTTGATCAGAATCACAAGCTTCTGTTAGTAATGCCTAAAAAGGGATGTCTGAGTCTGGTCTCTTAAAATATCTTGTGGGAACTGTTCCTCTAGGGATCTCACTGATATTGTCACCATAGCCCCACCTGCAGAAGCTTCATAAGGTAGTAAATTAGATGAGAAATACATTGACTGATGGAGGGATTATCCCTCAAGATATTTTGCAGAAGGCCTTAGTCCACTAGTGGGGGTATACGGAGAGAGTAGCCCCTAGGTGGTGGTTTAGAGAGGTTAGCACCTGTAATAGAGAAAGGTAACCTCTCAAGCCTCAGCAACAAAAAAGTAATGGTGGTAGGTGGAAATTCTCTCCTCAGGTCGGCTATAATGTTTAGGGCAAAACTTAATAAACTCGAAAAGACTCAAATTCGTCTTTTCGAGTTTATTATGGAAAGAAATACCACGAGATTTCCCTGCGAGATGATCCCACAACTTTATTGCCTGAGTTTTGGTTTCTGATTTTTCGGATTGGATTTTTCAAAGGAAAGGTAGCCAGAACAGGTGGCTACCTTTCCATTGCAAAATCCAATTAGAAAAATTGGAAACCAAAACTCGGGCAATAAAGTCGCGGGATCATCTCGCGGTGAAATCTCACGGTGAAATCTAGCAGGAATAAATTTGAAAAGACTCAAATTCATCTTTTTGAGTTTATTAAATTTCATCCTTAGTGTTTACATCCCTGTAAATGATCCTGCTTAGAGTGACTGCTTGCTGGCCAGCTTTTTGATGCCTGAAGGTAGCACTTACGTGGAGCACTGCTTTGAAAATTAAAATACAATACCAAATACCAAATTACTGTAAATAGTTAACAGGAACACATTATTATTGTGTTGTTAGTTCTTTGAAACACAAAGTCACAGACAGTAGGCAAAAACAAACACCAGTACCTGCAATAAATAAGCAGTAGGCAAAGAGCAAATGTATAGTAAATAGGCTCAGATGTACCCACAGAGTGTATTGTGGTTAATATCGGTACCAGTTAGGTTCCTAGGATTACATTTTCTTTAGGATATTCTCATGCTGTATATTTATTATTTCCCATGCTCACCATGATATTTCCATCTGTACTCCATGAAACTATCAGCTCAAAATCCTTTTGTTTTGCATACAGTCTGGTCACAGCTCCAGTTTTTGCAATTTCAATTCCATTTGCAGTGTAAGGTAAAGTTACAATTCTGGGAGAGAAAAAAATGGATATGGATGCCGTCACATTGGTCACAAAAGGAATCATTTACTGGCATTTACTCCCTAAACATTTCCTCATCACAATACTGTATTTTTCAAACTACTAGATGCACCAGGCAGTAAGACCAACTACATTTGACATTGAATAATGTGAATACCTCACTATCAGTCTATTTATTTTATTCCTATTTTAGTCTGTCACTGCCTGTTTACAGAAACAGGCATGGTGGGATCTCTCTGAATTTGCTTTAGTTATGCTACATATTGTAAGGTAGAAATATCTTTAAGGCTTTTTTTCAGTTTATATTAAAATTTTGTTATCTTTTGGTAATAGTTGATGTTTATTTTTCCCATTGAAAGAATTTCCCAGAATGCTAAAGACAGAGAACAGAGTGTTTATGAATCATTAGGTCAGGTAGCCTGCTGGGTAAGAGACCCACTAGGTATATATCATAGAGTCAATGTACCCTGACATTACCATATATAGAGAGACAGGACATCTGAGGTACTTATAACCCATGGCAAAGTCCAAAGACCTGGAGGTCCTAGGTTGAGTAAGCTGTGTGTATGTTTAGTGTGCTGGACAGGTCAACTTTTGTAATAGGTGCAGTATTATCATGGGGTAAGATCTTATCTGATTTGTCCAGTTTCAAGGCTAAGGATTTTATTAGTCTGCAGTTATCTGCCTGACAGGAACCTTGCATGGCTCCACCCCTGTGTTCCCCTAAGGTTAAATCTATCTATCTGTTCTACTGTGTAAATTAGTATTCTGTCTCACAGTAAATTATATAAATTGTGTTAAAAGGAAATACCTGGTGCACCCTATTTTAACCTCCCCAAAAATACTAGATACTAGGAGGGGTTAAAGTTTCACAATTTATTTAAAAATATTTGTTTTTACCAAAATTTGAACAGATTATGTTAATACCATATGAAAAGATGGTTAGGGATGCAAGAGACTCACCCCCCCATTGCCGCCACAGTGTCTTTTTGAACCACTATGTTAATGAGTCCAATTTGAATGAGTATCCGGGTTACAGTTGTCCCTTCTGCCCTCTGCACTTGGATGTTGAATTCTGGGGGGTTACTGTTACAGACAGTAGCAAGAATATAGTTGCAAACCCCAGTGAACTCATAGAAGTCATTATCAAAGGTGAAGAAATGATTGTTCCCCCAAGTAGAACAGGATCCTTTATTGGAGCCTATAACATATACCAGACAATTGGAGGACAATTTTAAGGATGCTTAAAACTTCAATGTACCACAGTATCTATTGTAACTAGACAGACATCAACATTACAAGAGAAACACTGCTCACGTATCTCTAAAGAGAATTGTAAATTTATCAACTCTTATTTGGCACTTTAAACTGCTATTAATAACAGAGAGGCTCTTCAAGAGCTTCTGTAAAAAAAAAACTGGGTATATATGGAAAATATACTGTACATTACAAGAACAATTTTCTTAACATGAACATAGAATGGTAAACAACTGTTGAGGACTTTACTGTTGCTTTAAAATGTGCCATGTACAAAAATGTGTGAAACTGCTTTGTAGTATGTTTTATAAACACAAATGAAGCTTGATTCATTCATTCAACCAATTTTTGTTTACATTATAAAAAATAGTGTGGTTTATTTCCCTGTGTCCTAATTTTGTGAAAAATATTTATTGTTATATTCTTGAAAGAAAGTAAACTGGGGATGATTTCTAAATTATTATTATTTACTACTGTATGTAAAAAAAGGACAAAAAAAATAAATATTTCCCAATAAAACATACAAGTTGCACAGGCTGTGAATGATTCCAGCATTTTAGGGGGTTAAAACAATGATGTTATACATAAAAAAGTGTTTGGGGCACTATTCTCTCTCTGTAGGCCAAGTTATAATGAATTAAAAGCAGAGAAAACTCACAGCTTGAATAATTTGCAGTTGCCACTTCAAAACTATGCGTTCCAAATTCACCTGGGAAAAAACACACAAAAAGAAAAGTGAATCCTAATTTTATATAATATATCTTAGAACTGATCTTATTTTGTTTGACAAAGTGTTTCATATTGGGACTCTTGATATTGTTTCCAAATCTTAAGGGTATGTGCAAAGGGGCATTTCTTCTATGCATTTGACCTATGTTTAAAATGCATACATAGCCCACCTAATTGCTAACAGAAACTGTAGAAGAATATTGTTGAGCACACTTGAATTTTATTATGAATTTTACAGTTGGGAAAATTCATCAAGTGCAATCGTTTTAAGAGGTCTAGTAACCCAGAGCAACCAATTGACACTTAGCTTTCAGAATTTTATCTCCCCTGTACGAGTTAACGCTAACAGCTGATTGGTTGCTCTTCCCTACTAGACCTCTAGAAAGATTGCCTTTTCTGATGAATTCTGGGAATATCCACAATAATTGGAAAATACTTGATAAATTCTTGATAAAAAAAAGTGGTAATGTGTAATAATCACTTACAAGCAATTAATGAGCTATTTTGAAATGTTCACATACACATATCCTAATTGTGGACTTTTGAGATTGGAAATTATGGGACTTATTGAATAAAGGCCAAATAGTTGCATAAAGCTCTGAATTCACATCTGTTTGCCACTTCCCCACATTCACTTATTGAGCAAACTGTGCGATGTGGCAAATACGCGACCAATTCAGGTGATTACAATAGTCGCAATCTTACAGAGCACTTTGCATCACTTTGTGTGCGTGCGCATTGAAAAGTTAATAGCATAACACAAATAATTAACATTATTATATATATATATATGAATAATAATCAATATTAAATAATAAAGTAACAAAAATAAGAATATATTATAACAATATAAAAAAACATTTTTAGGATATAAAATGAAAATACAAGAACAAGTTTTTGACTTAGCACCCCCTTAAATAATACATTTATTTTAATAATACAAATAAGAAAAATACACTTACTGTTAAAAGAATCATACTCATTGTCTGCGGGATTTTGAGTACCTGGAAACAGACATTAGTAAGAAACAAAATAAGTTAAAGGATTTAGAAATATTACTAAAGCACTATAGGCACTAGATAACTGCAGTTCTTGATCCAGGGAATTATTTTGATTACCTTATTTTGACAATAACTGGCTTTTTCCTTATGGGATTTTTGCATTCCTCTGGATCAACATTGCAGGATAATAGACTGACCTTTAGACCTAAGCATTCTATACTAATTATTTATGTATCCCTGTATCCAAATCTTTAACAGAATCTAGAATGTACTAACTACAATCCCATTCTCTATCAAACTACAACCTTCCAGACCACCATAAAATGCAAAGGATAGTAAAAATACCTCCAAATCCCTCTCTTTCTAACTTAATACTTATGTTATTCCTTTTCCCACAGGCTGATTGCTTGGTTTGTATTGGGTTACAGTTAATGTTGACCATTATTTTTGGTCACCTATGGATTTGCTTTATTTCAGTTTGGCAAGGCTTACAGGAATGTGGTAAGTATCTGCAGTAATGCTTGTAGACAAAACGGGGGGAGGGGGGATATGCACTTAGTACCACTTCACTGTGTTACTGCTGAAAAAAGGTGATATGTTTTTTGAGATGCACTAACCTGCAAATATAATTTTTTCTTTGAGTTTATTTAACATAAACCTATTATCTCAGCATCTACAGGATGCTATCCTGTGGCTGACTAAGCAATATGAATTTGTGGCTCCACACAGAATTGTGGGTAATGAAATGATAGAAACCAGAAAGCAATGATAAAAAAATTGCACACAAATAATGATGGAATGAAATATGGTCATCGTATCATCAAGGGTTGGTCCAGACTCTGAGAAGAAGACAGGGCAGTGTGAAAGCTTTAAACGATCGGTTGCAATTAATGGTTTTTATGAGGGAATTCCTATGGGGCTGTCTTTAAAACCAAAGAGGAAATAGCGGAGAAAAAAATAAATAAATGGAAAGGCCAAGCAGTTGCAGCAGTTACAAACAACATTTCTTTTGATGACTTTTTGGGCATTCTTTTTGTGAAGAGTCAGAAGAATGTATTCTATTTGCTCAAAACATGACATCAAATTGTGTATATCATCAACATAACACCAGCAGCACATGAACACATTCAGAAAAAATGTACAATAGTGTAGCGCCTACAGAAACTTGGTTCAGTTGGACTTACTGGACATATATATTCTTCAGTTGCTCTTGCTGATTCCAGACAATTTTGGTGTTTTTACACTATTTTATCTGCTGCTTGGGATGTTACGGAGGATTACTCTCTGCTCTTTGGACTGCAGCTGATCGCTTTTATATCTATCTATGCATGCTATTTTATTGGCGTATACCACATCTTTATTTTCACCTGTATCAAGTCTATTTAACTACAAGCTGACACGTCTCATCCATCTGGTGAGTGTGTCCGCCATAGGGGGTCTAACAACCCTCCACCGTTTTTCGTGCACG
>JAKJJM010114596.1:0-16007 GCA_021901965.1 Pipa carvalhoi
GGATCAAGATCCCACCTCCAGTTATCCAGTACCTGTAACTTGTAATGTTCTTACACTGAAGGATCAGAATAATTCCCTGGATCAAGATCCCACCTCCAGTTATCTAGCACCATAACTTGTAATGTTCTTACACTGAAGGATCAGAATAAATTCCCTGGATCAAGATCCCACCTTCAGTTATCTAGCACTCATAACCAATAGCACACAGACAATTATTTTGTATAGAAACCAAAAAGAGTTATCTATATCAGGTCTATTTATTTACAGAGAGATGGAATTGGGGAGTTGTCAGCCCAATACATTATGAATACCTGAAGTTTTGTCACATTTTCTGTGAACAGACCTACAACCCAAGCTTTTATGGACATCAAGCTTTTCTTCTGAAAGACTGTGATTAAAGAATGCAAGGTAACCTGACTTCAAGGCTCCATCGATAAAAAATAATGAATAAGTATAGTACTAAAATGCATTTTAATAATAGGTTTATAGAGCAAGTTAATGGAAGTAGACTAGGTAAATGTTACATTTCTGTTTTTAGTCTATTTTTAGAAAGAAAATTTCTTAGAAGCCGACTGAAGGATGTTTTACTCTCCGTGCTGACTTCCTCTGCTCTCGATGCGCTGGTCTGCGAAACGCTTTTATGCACTTTGACCAACAAATGATTTAATAATTGGCTCAACTTACATAATCATAGGCACAGCAGGTTCTTGATTTGTTTCTTTGCGTTCTTTCCCTTTTTTTGAAAAGCTGCTTCGACATCACAGAATTGCAGGGGAATATTTCTATGTAAGCCTTAAAATTGACTGAGGTTAACACAAACCCTTCATGCACAAGCTTGTGCAAATGTTTGCAGGAGAACGCAGAGGCTTTAAACGCCTGGAACATTCAAAGGAGTTGAGCCATGGTTGCTAAGTAACTGAAGAACATGTACACTCATGTCTATTTAATCATAAGAGAATGTGTGTATGGGTTCCATCTGTATGACCCAATGGATTCTCTGTAGAAATAAAAAAATCCATTTCATACATATTAAAAATATCCAGGTAATGGCATTTAATGCTTTAGAACCATAATGCCTCTCGTACTAAAATGAATTGTTTCTTGCACATCTTTACAACTTTTTGGCAATAAAACAATCTTTTACAATGTGGGACAACCATACTGGTCTTCTCATTCTATACTATACTATATACTTTGTAATAGGATTAACTTTGCAGCATTCGAACATAATGAGTTAAGATAACTGAAGATAACACAGTAAATTTACCCAGATACAGACTAAAGCCACCTTCTCTTCCTTCTTATAAAATCACTTTAAAAACAACAGAAAAGTAGTTTTGTTTTATGTGTTTTTGGTTATTTTTATTTTTTTTTTTACAAAATTTCATTGCAAAAGTTAAAAGTAAATTTACTTGCAGCGCCTCGGATGAACTACTGTTAACATATACAGATATGCTGATAAGTTTTGTTCAAATTACAAAACCAGCTTTTACAATTTTGACAAAAAAAAAACTCATTGTGTCACACCAGGAAGCGGGATTAAAGTCCAGACATAGGATGAGATAAGGACAGACTGGAACAGGTATAAAGAAAAGGAGCACAGCAGATAAGGCAAAAAGCGAGATTTAATTCCCTGATAAATATGCTCTGTTGTACCACACATCATCTGGGTTTAGAGGACCTCATATAAGCAAAAATGCAAAACATTTTGTACTATTAAAGGGATATCAACCACGGTAGATAGAAAGCGTTGTTAATAAAATTCTCTTTAATAATACCCCTTTAAGTGTGTTCATATATGTATCATTTTAAAAATGGTTGTGGAGCGCTACTGCACTCATAACCATAAAAGATTTCTTTGTAATCGCTGGCTTAATTAATTACCTGATGAAGGGTGTGAAATCACCCCCCCCCCCAAAACATTGTGTGTGCAGTTATGTGAAGCATCTGAAATATACCTACAAGTGACTACACACTGGATATCTCTATTTTAATTTATGCTTATAGAGCTTCTACTGGGAAGGCGCTCAATGACTGTCCAGCTGGCTATAGGACTACTAACTGTTCTGCCTACAGTAACTCATGCCATACTACAACAGTATCCTTATTACTAATCTGATAATTACTGATAAAATGTAATACCCACAAAATCATCAAATCTAAATGACCAGTAACGCATTGAAAAAAAATGACATTTCAGATGACATGAGAGTTATTCTTATAAAGCACAAAGAAAATGTTATATTTCAAGCTGAATTACTGGTTTGTTTTTTTTTTGCTTTGAGTTTGTTTTTTTCTTTGTTGAGTTCAGCCATCTTTTATCTGATAATTTAAAGGACTTGGCAAAAAAGTAAAAGTACTTATAAATTTACAATTTAAATCTATTTTTCTACTTTCTAGAAATTTCAAAAAGGTCTTCAATTGTTGGAATTGTTTTAAAGAATTATCAAGTCAAAAACAGAGGATTATTTTAATATTTATCTCTAAACCTATATATATATATATATATATATATTTATTTATTTATTTTTTTTTATTTTATTATTAATACAATATCATTATATTGTTTGTTTGCTTGAAAACTAGACAACTTTCTTCCACAGAACAGGTTGTAATTGTAACATTTAATAATGTATAAACTTTACTGAAACTCTCCCCTAGTGAGGGTTTCCCAATAAAGAAATAATACCAGGGCAGTAATATCATTTCAGAAAGGCAGTAGATGTAACATTTTAACATTTATGTAAAAGTGCGTTTTACTTGAAATGTACTTTCGCCTTATTTAGGACACATTGGTTCACATTAATTTGTTCATCCAAAATGTATCATTTTCAGCTCAGATGGATTATACTTAAATACACAGGGGGCTACTGGCTAAATTCCAAATTGTTGTGTAAAGGTGTGAATTCGCCAGCTAAAGTCAGTCGCAATAGACTGCTACCGTCACAGTCGTGACTTCATCATGGGAATATTGTCGCGGTCAAAACTTTAAAATTGTCGCAGTCGCAGATTTGCTATGAGAATCCGCTGTCTGAGAATTCGACAGTCGAATTCTCACTTTAGCCAATAACTCCCACAATGCTTATACTCAATAAAAGGTTTGACTCTATGCCCTGTGTGACATGGAGTTCTAGGAAATACAGAGTCCCCCTGAGTATATTTTGGAAAGCAATTAGAGCCTACTAATAAGATCACTGGAAAGTAACTTAAGAGATTGGAAAAAGCTATACGGTATATGGTGATCATGGGTTTAATATCATCAGTCATGCAATTATTGCAACCTTCAGCACAATATAAGTACAGAGGTCTCACAGAAAAAAACTAAAAATTGTACAATTCCTTGGAAAGCCTTAAACACCAGGCAAAACACTTAACAATTTACAGCTTATTAGAGATCCTTTATGTAAATGCTACTAATGGGAGACACAATCCAAACAAGAACATAATTCAATCAATCACCTTTCTTTCATTTGGAGCACAAGGTCCATTTATTACTTTAATTACCCAAATCCTGCTAGCCCCCACCGAATCAATCCTCACCCAACAATAATCCGCTGGTTGTTTGTTATTTTGTCATGTTTTAAAAGGACTAACATTCTAATAATATAACCAAACAATGGAACGAGGAGCTTTTGAAACGCTGGAGATTTTTATTTCAAAGAAACCACAAGTGTACATCTTCTATAAGGTATGGGATTTCAAAGAATTCTGCCATGAAAATAATAATACTGGCGTTATTCAGTCCTCGAAACAAATGTTAGGTTTTGGGGGATTTTTACAAAGGTTGAAAAGTTTTTGACTAGTTAATGCAGGAGAAACGTCCTATTTTTATCAATGCTGTTTTTGTCTATTTACCAAGCTGTTCAAAGCAAATTTTATCGCCCAAAGTGTTTTCGCCTACTTCAGATTGGTACAAGCTGGTATTATTCCCTGTGGAGTTGGTCATGTCACTTACCCACAGTTGGAAATGTTTCTCCCTCAAAAAAGGATATCAATATCAATCTGTAATGGAAGGTGAACCTGATGGGAACAGTAAAGCTAGACTTCATTGTATCTCTTCTGGGCAGAGAAACTCCTGGTTAAAGTGCCTAGTTGGGCATTGCCTTAAGAATTAATGTACAGGAATACATTTTGAAGATTTCCCTTGCTCTCTTTTAATAGTTAAAAAAAAAACTAAACCAGCTCTTGTCATTAAATGATGATTATACTTATAGAAACAGTATTTATTAATATGTTTTTGTACACAAACCATACATTTTAAGATATGACAAAGCACTAGGATTCTTTTGTTTGAATGGCAATACATTTGTAACAGTGAAACTTGTAGCAATTCAGTTGTATGTATGTATAATCTTATTTATAAAACACCACAAATTACGCAGCGCTGTACAATTCAGCAATACAAATATAATACAGACATGGGAAAAGTGCAATACACAATACATTTGAAATATCACAAGGATACAACACTTTAAGTGCCAGGTTGTGGTTGACACAAGAGGTTGAAGGTCCCTGCCCTGCAGAGCTTACAATCAAAATGATTAGATAATAAGTTGTTATTTAATTGTACAATTACAGTGGGGAAATTGTCCATGAAGTTCCAGGAAGCACTGGTAAGTCAACTCAATACATGCTAATTTGTCAGCCTTTAAAACCCACTGAACCCAACTGGAAACCTGCTATCACTTTACCCTAAACCCCAATAACAAATGAGTACCAAGAAACTATGGCTGCAACCAACATCTGCAAGGAAAATGAAAACATACTCTTTGATTTGCATTATTTTTATGTTAGGGATGAATATTAAATATTCTTCCTCGTCACTGTTCAAGAACAGTTTATCCTTTAATGTAAGTGATATCAAGCTTGATAAAATATTATTAATGAATGCCAGGTGCAATTGTAGGCCAACACACAAAACATAAAGTGACCCCTTGTTGTCAGCTATTTTATTGTGTATTGAAAATAGTTGAGGTTGTAGATAGGTTATCCCATCTAAAAGCTATAGAATGAGTGTATAACTCTTATGGGTTTTATGTCATTATTATTTATTGAAATGTTTTCATAACTTTGCAGAACTGTGGATATTGTATGAAATTTCCTATGACTTGTTTGGGAGCAAAAGGCATTCTTTTCCACTTTTCTTTTCCATAATATTATGATCAAACTATTGCAACAGTTTCCTGTTCTCTGTAACAGGAAGTGATCAAAGTGTAAACAAAGCCGACTTCCTGTTCAAAATAGGGAGTGGCAAATAGACTTTAAAATCTGTACGACAGAAGCCAGGGTATGTTTTATGCAGATTTTCAGCTTGACCGTCTGCTTTCATTTTAATATATGTTCTGTATGCCATATATCTCTCATAGGGATAGGCGCAGACCCCCGTAATTTGTTTTTGATTTGGATCCATCTCTGTGCTTTGGTTTTGGTTTTGGATTATTTTTTATAGAAAAAAAAAAAACAAATAAAAACATTTTTAATATATATTTTGTCCTTATATGACCAATGGACATAGAAGTTTTAAAGACCCTACCATATGGTTGTCTTCACTCATGACCCATGAAGTATTCCTTGATGGGTTTATGTTGGTTGCAAAGTCCTCCCACCTCCATATTCTTTCTTGTTCCGCTGCCACCACATCTGAGTGGAAACTGTCTGTCCTACTTGATAGGGAACTGCCCATAGACTTCTATTGAAAACACATTTTTTGTTTTGTTGCAATTAGTGGTGGTTGTGGTAAACAGTTTGTATCCCCCTTGAACTGCAGCAGATCAAACAAGAAGAAGATGAGCTTCCATGGACTTATGTTGAGGCTGAAACCAAATGTCCTTCCACTGGACTACATCTTGGCTAAAAGAGGAGTGAAAGCTTTGCAGACAACATGGGCTCATCCAGGACTTCATGGGACAGAAGAGAAGGTATGTTTTTTGTGTTTACATCTTGAGATCTGCGAAAGCACAATTAAAAAGATAAAGGATGGGGTATAGTGAGGGAGTGGTTAACTTCTGATGTGTCAAAAACTGCACAAAACTTTAACAGCAATAAGCTGAAAAAATGAGATTTTTCACATATATATTTTTTGGCAGTAGGTAAAATTCTAGAGAAACATATAAATGATGCTTTACAACACTGGACAAAATGGCGGAAACCACCTGTGAGCAGGCTTCGCAGGACCATTAGGGAAAAGAATGTGTTACAAATCCTGAAAAACTACTTTGGTGAAATAGTATGTTCCACCCAAACCAATCTAACCGTGTGAAACTAGCTCTTAAGATCTTTAAAATTGAACGTTCTTAATAGATAATTAAAAAATAATCAATGTAACGATGTGTCCCAGATAAGAAAAATAATACTGTCTGTGTAATTTATGACAAACGTTTATGTAAAATTAAGGAAATATAAGGCTACCCTTGTGCGTTGTCTACAAATAACCTTTCATTATCTATGCAACAAATGTTTCTTTTTGTTAATTAATTTCTGAAGTACCTGGAGACAACTGAATGTTACCTCTTGTGGAAAGATAAGGCTGCATTATGTGACGGTTATTAACTAAGAGAAACACAGTTTGTATTACTTAGCATGATCTGGTTGTAATTTAACACTTTAATGGCATTAGGAACTGGAGATACAACGTCACTAAAAACATAACTAATGTTAGAATGACTCCTACAATCTCCTATACAACTAGTGGGAATTATGTACATTAATTATTGTCCATCTCCAGGTTAATTTACTCCATGATTATGGGTGATTTGCTAACAGTAGGCTTTATGAAACATGTATTTATTTACTTATTGTGTGTATTTAAATAGCGCTGACATCATCCACAGAGCTTCACGGAAATTAAAGAAGAACTTGAGCTGCCTCAACACAAAAACATAATAAAGTAGCCCACTTACCTGCCTAAATCATTGTATTAAATAATCCAGATTTCCTCTGTATGCTCTGTACTGTACCACTGAATTTACCCAGCTCCGCAGACTCGCAGCAGCCATTTTGAATACATTATGAATACAAATTCGGACCTTTGATGTCATAGCTGAATGTGATGTCACTGCTGAAGTTAATTAAAACTTAAGCCCATTGGATCTTCAACACTGCTTTCCCTGATTGGATACAGCACTCCTGATAAAATGCAAGTGCGTTACATTGTCATAGATCACATGTCCTTTGTGTTCCAGGGGATTGACTTCCTGGCAGATATTATATCACATGGAAAAGGAGCTTGTTAAGTAAACTTTATGAATTAATGTGCGCTCATTCATAAATAGTTTTATAGCACTGCCTATATATTTTTTCTCTTATATACATAAAGCTTGTCTATATATTTTATTCCTATTTTTCACTTTAGTTTTCCTTTTACCATTGTGGAGCTGGGGTAACCGGTGGAAAGCTACACAGGTATGGGAGGAGCATAGAGACACAATGCAGGCATTGATTGGATCTCTAAGGTTTGTTTACACTTGAGAAAAGACATTTAGGGCAAATGTTATTAAAATCGGACAAGCCGATTCTCGATACCGATTAATTGATATTGGTGATTTTCGATATCACGAAAAAACGCATCCGAAAATCAGACCTCGGTTTCGATATTGCGATATTGAAAAATATCGCAGCCGATTTTTTCCGATTTTTATAAAATCGGACTGTAATCGCGAAAATACCATCCGATATTGCGATGTCACATAGATGCGCATGTAGATACTGAACCGATAGGGGGGTTAACTTCCCATACTAGTAAAAATCAAAAAACTAGGGGGGGAAAGAAATTGGGGGATATGATGTACTCCTAATATTCAATAAATGGAAAATCAGTGGCCTATGAACTCAAGAAAGGTGTATGTTTATTCCAGCAAATACCCTCCGTATAGGCATAAATAATCCCTTCTTTTTTTTCTTTCCTGGTTTTTATACAGATTTTGTTTCAACTGGTTTCTATGGAGATATAAATAATAAATATTCAGGAAGTTTTCCCAGAAAACCCAATTTTAAAGCTAAATAAATATGGCAGGTTGCGAGATGGAGACTTTAGTTCCCCTTTAGAACAGAAGGTATTTACATCAACTTTTCTTCACTGATATTGTCAAAAGTCTGAATTCACCTGTCGAATTCCCCTCTCTACAATTCAAGTCACATCGCCAAAATAGTCACAAATTCACTTCTCACTATTGACTAAGCAGAGAATACACTTGCCAAACAAGCAGACAGCGACTAATGCTGTTGCATGTGTAGTGTGGAGTAATCAGGTGAATTCGACAAGTGACGTCAGTCTCACCGTATCCCACTAACTGTATTCTGTGAATATTCTATTTCTATGTCACCTTGTCCCTAGGTCATGTTGTCATTTAGTCGCAGTCGCCATTGTCACTTTTATATGAATGGTCACCTTACACAACACTGGAGTCCTGTCATCAACCCCCCAATTTGCCAGTCTGAAGAGGCAAAGTCAAACAGGTGAATTCGGAGCAGTTCCTCTAGATGCATTCGCACCTTTGCAACACTCCTCCGCTTAGTCAGTAGTAAAAGTACCTGTGCATGGACATGCAAAATGATGTGAAGAGCCCCATAAGATCGCAACTATCATAGTCACTCGATTGGTTGCATATTTGCCACATCGCAGAGTTTGCTCAATAAGAGAACATGGGGATGTGGTGAATAGATGTGAATTCACAGCTATATTTGACTATTCAGACTTTAGTCAATAAGGCCCTGACTTGTGTTTCCCCTATACCAGCGGTGGCGAACCTATGGCACTTGTGCCAGAGAAGACATGCTGAGCCCTCTCTGTGGGCATGAGCACCATCGCCACCGCTGCTTACCTTGATCCTGCCAGCGAGTGAGCGCCCCTTCTGTACAGGCCATGAACCCAACCTGACAGTTTTCAGGTCGGATCCATGGCCTACACTGAAGGAGCGCTCATCGCCGATAGAATAGCCATGGCAGAGCTCCTCCCCCGACGCAGGCACGATGACGTCATTCACCAGCGCCTGCACTTTGGGGGAAGGCACTGGTGAGTGACGTCACCTTTTCGGTCAAAAAGGTTCGCCGTCACTGCCCTATTCACAAGTAGACTAAGGGAAGCTAGTATAAAAAACTAGGGGGTCCTCATGGGAGAAGATATTTCCAAAAACATTGTAATGTGGGTATTTTTTCCATCCTCTGGATCCATAATGCAGGATAATAGGTTGAACTGTCTTTTTCCAGCCTTACAAACCACGTTAATCTATTACGCTTATTGATTATCCCAAAAACAAAGTCGTCTAAGGCCCCCTAACTTTGAAAGGCTCCTGTAAATAAGGTTTTTCTCCATTTATTTACTTAATTCTCTGTATACATTACTGCCCGCAGATCTAGACAACTCTGTCAGACACTCATCTCTATGAAGACCTGTGCCTCAGACCCAAGTGTGAGTGTACGAGAGAAGGAGGGGGTGTGTCTAAAACAGCAAAATGGCTGCCTTGTACTGTTAGGAAACAATGTAATGCAGAAGCTCATAACTTCTCAATGGTGAGTCAGACTTCAGCGTTTTAAGTTTTATTGTGTTCTTCTCTATCAGCTCTATCGATTTAATAAGGGATAAAAACAAAATTCAGTTCTCCTTTAAAAACAATTGGCAGATTAAATGCCTGTTTTTAGTACAAGAATGCCATGAAATATTAGATTTACATAATGTAAATAAGTGTAACCTGTAGGAAATTAGATTAGAATGGAACCTGGAAGCTCAGTTAAAACAGCATTATTATTGTTTTGTTACTTTATTCTGCAGTATATGATTATTTTTCTGTTGATCGCTAAGGGCTTTTACCTTAGTTGAAGCTTGAAGAGAAGTAAACGCATCTGCGCTAATTATTTACAAGAGGCTTTCTCGCTCAAATTCTCTCCAGGAAATCTAATTAAAACACAAGAATGCTACTTCTGTAATGATAATTTGCCGCAATAAAAAAAAAAAAGGAGGTTAGTAATATAGAGTAGAATAGGAATATATAAAGTTGAATCGGAAACAAATAAATATATGCGTTCTGGAAACATTCATGCAAATGATTTTACTAAGGTGCACAAATAATAAGGCCATGTTTGTAATTAAAAATACATTTCTGTAATCAGTTTGTTGACCTTGAAGTTGCCCTATAAAGTATTATTAATAAACTGTACAGATTGTTGATTCAAATAATATTATGGACACAAACACTAAGGGCCACATTCTGAATTCTGATTAGTCCAAATAATTGCGTAGAGCTGTGAATTTGCATCTATTCTTCACTTCCCCGTGTTCGCTTATTGAGCAAACTCTGTGAAGTGGCAAATATGAGACTAAGGGCAAAATTTATTAAGCCCGTAAAGACTCGATTTGAGTCTTTGCGGGCTTAATCGCACGAGAATTGTCGCATGAGTATCAGACGGGATCTCGATTGCGCTTCTTCGCAATCGAGATGTTTCGCCCGAAAGTTTTGTAGCCGTAGGACTTATGGCTACCTTTCGGGACGAAAGATCTCGATTGCGGAGAAGCGCAATCGAGATCCCCGCTAGATGCTCTTGCGAGAATTCTCGCGCGATTAAGCCCACAAAGACTCGCATCGAGTCTTTATGTGCTTAATAACTTTCGCCCTAAATTTTAAACGTGCAAGTCCAGCCCCTTTCTCGCGGCAGGGCCCATTTACTCGCATCCGATTAGACTTTGTGGGACTTATTCATTAAAGCATGAACAGTCACGTAAAGGTCAAAATTTAGGTCCATTCGCCACTTCCCAAGTCTTTGCACATTTGCCTTTCCCTCTGGACGCTCATGATATGAGTCATAAGGCAGTGCGTAATATTAAATGAGAAGTTTGAGGGGGTCTTTCTGTAAACTGCGAATTTGCCTTGCCGATTTCACAGATAGCGGACTTCCATTATAAAGTCACGACCGCGACAATTTTTTTTAGTCGCGGTCGCGATTTTATAATGCGAGTCCACTATCTGTGAATTCGGCAAGGCAAATTCGCAGTTTACAGAAAGACCCTCGCAGAGTCAAGATCAAGGGGCTTATGAAAAGAGAAGTGAGAATTCGACTGTCAAAGTGAATTCTTATCACTTCAGGTCACTACTCTCCAATAGTCGCGAATTCACTACGCATCATATGCGATTTCTTGCATCGTGTGGCCTAGTCAGTCTGACAGAAGGAGCCTGCTACCAATCCCCTAATTCGCCACTTTAATCTGGCGAAAGTAAAACTGGAGAATGCGAATGAGATTTCAAAGTCGTGTGAAGTGCTCCATAAGTCCACAACCATCATAAGCGACCAAATTGATTACAAATTCGCCAAATAAGCAGAGTTTTGCTTGCGTACCTGAATACGGGGGAAGTGGCGAAAAAATGCGAATTCAGATCTTTACGCGATCATTTGGATTTTCATGAATAGGCCCCGCCATGCTATTGTGGGGTGTAATGAATCAGCGAGACAATCCAGAATATTCACAATAGATCAGTTGAGATGTTGGAAAATACATTATTCCGTGTCTAGTATGGGGGGACTCGGTATGATCAAGGAGTGGCGGATTTAACCAAGAATTTTGCCTAAAAATGCTATTAACTTTATAATAACAGTCGTCCGTTACTTTTGTGATTTTAAGAATGATTATCCACCAAAACACTCGTTCTGCCTCAGAGCGTGACATTGCATTGATCTCTACCAACAGGGAATAATATTCCTTAAACATGTTCTGATACACCAAGAGTTTAACATTTTATGTTTCAGCTGAATTCCAGATCAAAGAAAAAATTCCTACTCTGCAAATTCCGCACTAATAAGACAGGGGGATTTCCAGTATATAAATATAACCTTTTGCTTCGGCGTTACAATGAATATTTATTTAAAAGGTTTGCAGAAAAGAAAAATTCTAAACAAGAAGGATTTACATTTAATGTATTTAAGCAACTTACCGGAAGCTTAAAGTAAACTATAGAAGCATGAATTAACTGCTTCAAAGAGTTGTATCAGCCTCGGCAAGGTTTGGCCAGATCTAATAATCCATGACAACCAATAAGTACTTAAGACACTTAGGGCGAAATATATTAAGCCCGTAAAGACTCGATCGAAGACTTGCGGGCTTAATCGCGCGAGAATTCTCGCCTGAGAATTCTCAAGAGATCATCAAGCGGGGATCTCGATTGCGCTTCTCCGCAAACGAGATCTTTCGCCCGAAAGGTAGCCATAAGTTCTATGGCTGCAAAACTTTCAGGCGAAAGATCTCAATTGCGGAGAAGTGCAATCGAGATCCCGCTTGATGCTCTCGCGACAATTCTTGTGCGATTAAGGCTGCAAAGACTCCAATCGAGTCTTTACGGGCTTAATAAATTTCGCCCTTACTGGTCTAGTGTTGCTCAGGTAATAAATGGAGACATATGAAAAGCATCCGGTGGACATGAAATATTCTCTCTCTGAAAACGTATATGTATACAGAGCTGTTATATTATTTCATTCAATGAAGAGGATCTACCGCTAGATCACCGCTAGACGGTGCTGTTCGGTGGAGGTCAATGGAAAACTCCTCAACCAAAGCAAGAATGAAGATATCATTATTGTCCATGAAGATGGAATTTATTTAGTTTTATGAAGAGCTCACGCAATACAAGTGTGTATTTTACTGGCCAGTGTAAATGGTTTCAGTGTTTGTGTAGAGCTATTGTTTTAACTAAAGGGAAAATCATTGCCAGATCATATTTTAAAGGGATCCATCTGGTAAAATCCGTGGATTATCCATTCTGGAAAAAAATCTGTGAAATACTGTGCAGGCTATGAGCAAATATAAAGAACTGGGGTCAAGTATCCAGATCTTTTCAGACCACAGCCATGCCTCTGGCCACTTAACCATGTATATTGTGTTAGACTGTATGACCAGGACACGGGGGGAATCCCCCAATGCTTCAAATGTTAGTGTAAAGTAGGTACTGGTTTGGGAAAAAAAATTAGGTAGGATACAAAGAAAATCATAGTGAATGACAAGAGAATGTTAAATTAATAAGAACATTTTTTGTAAGTGCACACCAGGTCAACTCTAGAGGCCAGGAGTGCATTTTGGGCAAAGCAGAAGGAAGGGTCTCTGTTCTTTTAGTAGCGAAAGTAGGAAATCATGACAAAGGGATTGTGGTTTCAGTAACAACAGCAAAGAGAGAATCAATGGCTATTCCACCAATGGTCTATCCTGGGCTACCAGGGAGAAAAAAAAAAGAGAAGGAAGGAATAATATTATTTTTAATCCAAAAAAGACTTATTTTGAAAATGTTCATCCTAATTCTTATGGAGTCTTTGAACAGTTATCTGTATTAAAGGTTTCATTTAAGGAAGGGGTGGGCAAACTACGGCCCGCAGTATACAATTATCTGCTCACTGGATCTTCTATTAGGGACGGTTCCACCTCAACCTTTTGAAACTCAATACCAGTAAAATAAGTTGGCCAGATCATCCTTTAAAATGATAAAGACCTCCAAAATTCTACTCTACGGGGTGGAAATGATCCGAATACATTACAACACAGCTCATGTTTAAAAGTGCAGCCAGTTGTGATCAGAATAAATAAATTACAATAAAAGGCTCGTTGTCTGCAGCCAGACCATAATTGCACAGGCAGATCAATACGATCATCCGCTGGCCAGACGTTAAACCTGCTTAATCAAAATCTGTTCAATTCCAAATGGATTTTGACCAGTCCATTTAATTTTATTTATTATTAATTTGCTTGGAAGGACAAATTGGTCCCGCTTAAGAGGTGCACGACTAAGCTAAAAGCAAACTAAAAGGACCGCAATGCTATTTCCTCTTTAATATTTATTACTTACACATTAACTTTTTATTAATTATAGCTTTGATTAGCTAAGGAAAGACAAAATTAACCCCCCTTTCTTTTAACATGCACAGAAAATAAATATAAAGCTACGATATCCTTTGATTTAGGCACCTAGTATTAATTACAACGAGTGTTAAAATGACAGCTTTAGGCTTACCAATTTTGCAGAATAATCATAGCAGAAGAAAAAACAAACACTTGGAGCAGAGGCTCTCAGCTAATCCTAGCCCTTCCTCCTGTTACCTCTGTGCAGGCTGTTACTTGTGTACAGCATTTAAATTACTAAGCAGCTTTTGACTCTGAGCTATTTAGGCTGTCTCTCTTCTCTTCCTTTAGAGCTGCTTTACACTAAGTTTCCTGAAGCAAGAGAAAGTGAATTTTAATTAGTTTCAGGGTTGAGCATGCTCAGTTAGTGAACTAAGCCCTTGACTAAATGAGGAGAGGCTAGGATTGGCTGAAATCCTCTGCACCAAGTGCTTTTTTTTTTACTTCTATTGCTGTGACTATTCTGCAAAATCTGTAAGCCTAAACCTGTCAATGTAACACTTGTTGTGGTTAACGCTTAGGTGGCCAATAAATACCAAGCTCTTTTTTCTACAGGTTTTACTGTCCCTTTAAGAAAAAAGTTTAATTCTTCATTAAAGCAGTTTGTTCAGGTGCTCGAACAATACAAAAGCGAAAAAGAAATTCTACCACTCCTAGAAAAGAACATGCTCTGTGTTCTGAATAACATTACAAGGATCCAACAGTGCTGAGAGAAGTTATTTATATCTAAAACATAAATGAGACGTTCCAGCACTCTGCGTGGCATTAGGTAAATATATGGAATTTATCGCATGAACATTTCGTACTTGAGACAAAAATAAACTTCTAGTGCACTCAATGAAATAGTAGAAATTTCACATTCTGCCGTTCCACGAGAAATCATTTTGACATGCAGTAATTTCACCTTAGCTGATTAACGTTTTGGGGGAAACAGGAACAGCTGTTAACTAATAACAGTTCACTGTATATTTAAGCAAAGGACCTTGATTAGTTCAAAGAATGTTATTATCGGGGGGTAGGAGAGAAAAATGGCAGAGTTGTACTAACAGTAAAAAAAATAGGAAAGGAATGCTATTAACAGATCTGAAGTTAATTACCTGATTCAAGTTCATGTATTGGCAAGATTTACACCATATCATGCTATTATTTAAAAGAAAATATGCAGATAATTCAGTCCCGCGTCTCCAACTTCCTTGGCCACAGATCTGAGCCTAGTTTTATCAGCTGGAGACTGTATTTGCCAGTTACTATTGCGGTTAGTAAAGGGGAACTAAGCTCGTTCGTGAACAATTGGGGGTTGATCAGAATGTGCCAAAGTGATAATTTACCAAGGGGAACCAGCAGGAATACATGAATTCAACTTCACCAAACAAAGGTGGAGAACTGGGGGGCTTACAGCATTGGTCCCTCTTATTATTCTGGACATGTATTACTCAAAAGGTTTCAAAAATGCAGCAACCAAATGCCGCCATCATCTCGAAATCGTCTCAGTGAAATGGTTTCAGCTGTATTCGACCAACTGAATTATTTACAAGTGTTGTAGTATTAAGTGATGCTTTATTTGGGCTAAGTTAATTGATCAAGGCAAGCTTTTGAGAGACTATCCCCCGTTCATCAGATCAAAGCAGTACTGCTACTTCCCAGTATGTTATCATTAATGTAGAAAAATTATGTAGTTATGGCGGCATTGTCTCCCTTAAACAGATCCATGTGAAGGTGCTATCGCTTCAATACAAATCTCCTATTCATGAAGAATTTGCTACAATACACCACTGCTGCTATTTACCTGACTACGCTAAGAAATCACTATGGTCCTCATTGACTAAAGTCTGAATTCACTAGTCCAATCCACTTTGCTACAATTCAAGTCGCATCACCAAAATAGTTACAAATTCACTTCTCCTTATTGATGAAGCTGCAGATAAATTTGTCAAACAGGCGGACTGCTATGGACACAGTCGCACGCATAGTGTGACGAAGTCAATTGAATAGAAGTAGGACGTAGAGTGGTACAAATGGATGTGAATTCCCCCAGAGAAGTGCAGTGATGTCATCCTCACCATATCCCACTAACTGTATATAAGTGAATATTACATCCCTTTCTATGTCTCCCTGTCCCTAGTTCATCCTCACAATGTCC
>JAKJJM010114728.1:0-13001 GCA_021901965.1 Pipa carvalhoi
CCTCACCCTTCCTACCTTTCCACCTCCCCAGACCAACCCCCCCCCATTTCACCCCCCCAACACTACTAGCGATACTAAAGACAGGAAAAGGAAAAGGAAAGGGAAAAGACAAAGGAGAAAAGGAAGTGGAGAAGAGAGAAAAAGAAAGAAAGAGACGAGACAACCCTTTCCTTTTTTCAAATGTTAAGATTTATTTCATATATTTAGTTTCCTTTTTTTTGATCAATAGTACATTAGATAGACATCAAAATGTGAATAAAACAATGGATACATAATGTACAAAAAAATGTATAATAACAAACTAAATAAACATATGTACAATAATTTTTTGTTTTTGAAAATGTTTGTTATAAAGTTGTAAATCCCCTTCCTTTCTGCTCCCTAACCCATATACAAACGTTTTCAATAAAGAACAGTATTGAAAAAAAAAATAAGCTCGAGAAGGTCGATTTCAACTTTCTCGAGTTTTATAGATGTTAAAAAACGGGGGCAGATGGAAAAATATCGTTCTAAGCGCTTATGGCACTTTTCCATCGATAGAAGATCAAAAAATATCATTCGAAATGTTTCAATCGGAAAAAATCATTTGAAAAGTATTGATCCATATTTTTCGATCGGCACCTGTTTTAACATTGATAAAACTTGAGAAGGTCGAAATCGACTATCTCAAGCTTTATAAATTGCGCCCTTAGAGTGCCCAGTTCTCTCAATCATATCACACCAGCAATTCTATCCTGGGGCCTTATGATCACTTTTTTCAGCAAATAGAAAGATAGACCTGGGTGCAAACATATTCTATTTTTACTTATTATTTACTAATTACTATCATCAGAAATAACTAAATTATTGTATAGCCATTACTTCTCTCCTTCTTCCACAGTTATAACCCTGCAGGTGGCAACGATCAGCTCAAAACTAAAAAATAAGTTGGTAGACTGCCACTTTTTATCAAATGGTCCAATGGAAATGGTAATCCTTTGTGCAATATAAATATTTAGGGGGATATTTACTAAGATCATTTGATCCGTATTGCTATTTTTTCACCCATTTTTCACTGTTTTTTACCCACCAAATTTTCATTTTCCCTAATTTAAGTAAAGTTGAAAAAAATGTATTGATATTGATAAATATTGATGTGTTAATACCACTACACTTTACATTACTTTCAATGGGCAACCCTTTCAACAATATGTCCCCCAGGGACTTAGAAAAATTTTAGTGCCCCATGTCCATAGCCAATAATGGGTTTTCGCTACCCTCAACCAGGCGAACACTTGTATAAGTTAAAAAAAGTATAGAAGGGCTTATTGAATTTCGATATTGCTAATATCGTTATCGAACTACCAGGGAAAAGATATTCCATTTTAGTGGGCCATCAAACGAGATATTTCCTAGATTGTATTTCAAATGATCCAGTTGACACAGACACACTGAAAATGTCCAGGAAACCAAAGAGCTGCAAAGCAGCATTTTAAATCATCCAGAGTAGAGTATTTTTTTAACTTGCTGTTTTGATTTGCTAAATATACAGAAATCACCTGTGCTTCTGATCTTGAGCAACCAGGGAGAGAGGAGAAAGAGTGTTAAAAGGTCTATTTTAATGTTCTTGTAACAGTTGTCCAGACGTCCATGTAGACCTACATCTAAACCTAATTTTCTCACTATAACGTAGGCAATCCTAACTCTGACTGTTGTAGTGATTCAGCATAAATTCAGGACGCTACACTCCCAAGCGACGAATTCCCATAGCAATGAAGCGAGCAGTATCTTATATAATTGCTTCCATAGTGAAGCATAGTCAGTTGAACAGTAGTTTAATGTGGAATGATGTGGAGTGATTCCACCAGTGAAGTTCAGTGATGTCATCCTCATAAGTGAATGTTAAACCCCTTTCTATATCACCCTATTCCTAGGTCATGTTGTCACTTGGTCGCAGTCTTGTGACACAATACACCTTGCCAAATTCGCTACTTTGACAGACTCCAACGCATGATGAATATTTGAATTAAGCCTGCACATACAAACAAAGTGGTGCAAAGTGCTCTGAATATCTGTCATTGGTATAAGCATCCAAATTGGAACAGAATTTGCCACATGCAGAGTTTGTTGAATACACAAAGTTGAGGAAGTGCCAAATGAATTGGAGTTTGCATCTTTAGGCAACTGTTCAGATTTTTATGAATAAGCACCTAAATGTTCTCCACCTCTCAACTTGGTAAATATGTTGATATTAGTTATCAAACTTTAGCTCCACTTATTAACTATGTTAAAGATCCTGTCATAAATCATTGCTACAGATTGTTTCTGGAAACACTTTTTTATGAGACTTCGCCTTTCATAGTCTAACTCATTCATCATATAATCTAGTTTTTCTAGCCTTGAAATGTCTATATTGGATAATATGATTTCATTGTATTTTGTTGGCCTGTAGTTTATTAAAGTTAAAAGCCAAAGGGAATTGTTTAAGGGTCACATGGAACAAGCACCTTGTTTAAATACTTTTCCAAAAAAAATACAACAATGCCTTGTGGAAGTTTTGTTGCTCTAGGTGGACTTGAATAACCAGATTAACCTTTTCAATGCAAGTAAATCAATGTGCTGGAAGACCCTGTGGCAGTAAAGGGGTTGGGTCACCAGTCTGGTGTCTTGAAAAAGAAAAAGAACAGCAATTGCTTGGGGGCAATTTCCAAACATGATTTATTTAAAAAGAGACCTCACATCCTCAGTGGACAATGTATTCCAGCAGAGTTTTATCTGAGCCATGTGCACTGGATTTTAAGCTTTCGGGTTTAAAATTAGATTGTATATACTATAGTTTCCAGTATCTCAGAATGAAAAAAAACAGAAATTGTTTACTTTTTCTTTTATTATTTAACCTTGAAGAGCCATTAGAGCAGAAACACTACATTATGCTGGTGTTCAGTGTAAACAGAGAGACATTTTTCTAGGTGTGGGTCTATTCCTATGCTCGTTTGAATACAAGCATGAGATCAGTGTGTAAGACATTTTAAAAAGGCCACTAATATTAAGGACATTTTAAAGTGGATCTAAGGTCTTATTTGTTGTAAATCAAACATTTGCTAAATGTTCTAGTAACATTTAAGGGTTTATTCATCGAAGTCCAAATTTGACAGGCAAAGTGAATTTGCATCATTTTGCATCACAACAATCAGACTGACAGAGGTTTACTTGTATGTATGTATAATTTTATTTATAAAGCGCCACAAATTTACGCAGCGCTGTACAGAATAACAACACAAATACAATACGAACATGGAAAAAGTGCAATAAACAATACAAGTGTAGTATCGCAGGGATAGTTCACTTAAGTGCTAGGTTGTGGATGACACATGAGGGTTGGAGGTCCCTGCCCTGTAGAGCTTACAGTCTAAATGGGAGGAAGACATTTCATATACAGAGAGGAGTGTAATAAGAACTGTACAAATGTGCCAAAACAGAGGTCAATAAATACAAAATTTTAAACATAAATAACTAAATAAGGATACAATAAAATATATACATAAAAGTCAGTGGTAACTATCAGAGCTAGTGCTCCATAAGGTAGGATTTCAGTTTGGTTTTAAAAGTACAGAGGGAATGTTCCTGGTGAAGATAAAGGGGCATAGTATTCAAGATGTGGGGGGTAGAGAGGTTTGAGATGAGAGAGGGCAGTCTTAGTGTGTGGCATGTACTTCTCCTTATTCATTAAACTGCACATTCCCTTTGGTGAGGAAGTTAACAACACTGGATGCTATTCAAGGCATATTGTAGTATAGTCAGTCATACAGCAGTAGACGCATAGTGATGCAAATTCAACCAAGCAAAGTGAAGTGATGTCATCTTCCCATGATTCTGCCTGAAGCAGACAATGTTCTTGTTTAAGAAGTAAGAGTACAGGAAACAGGAAGTGCATTACTCTGAGTAAACTTTTCGTTCACTTAAACACATAACAGAGGCCCTATTTTGCATTCTCAAATATTATTAAATGTGCCTTAAAGGCTTGAAATTGCTTGGTAAAGAAAATTATGAAACAGACTAGGCAAATTTTACTCTTTACTATAAGGGATTGTACTTGTAGGAAGACAATTTGACAAGAACCTCTTTTCTGGAAATAAACAGCTGGGCACCCAGTCTTCTTATGGGTGCTTCCAGTGAGACTCCTTCCCTGCTGAAGTTATCCTCCCTTAATATATGTGTAAGAGGATATACTATTGCACAAGCATTGTTGTAAATAATCCTGCCAAAAGGATTTAATTTGATGTATGTTAGAGAAGAGAATAAGGGGTGTGCACCATTGTGATTGAACATGTCATAAAGGCTTGTAAGTGGGTGTGTGAGAGAAGATAGTATATGGAGCTGACAACAAATCAATAAAACTTACAATAAAGGTTTTCACTTGTTGTGTAACAAGATAAAATATGGCTCAGGCTGGCAAAAGATCAAATAAAATGGCCATGTAAGCTTGCAGCAGGTGTTTGTGGGAGGTTAGAATACAGGATTGTCCACACAGTAAAAACAATTGAAGTGTATATTGGTTTGGGTATTATTGTGACTACGTTAGCAGTAAATGGTTGTACTATAGGTGGGAGGCAGGAAAAGATTCCGTCAATGTGAAATTTGTGAAATTGGTGTTTTTGTAAGACAAGATAAAACATGAAGTGCATAAACACTGTAAGTGATTAAGTGTATACCTTTTCTTGCAGTATGAGTGGATACAGTACTTACACATAAGGAATCCAACAGCAGGGGAATTGTTTACAGATTTCTATAAACACCTAGCAAATAATTTTGCATTCATTATTGTATATCCTTCTATACCATTGAATGCTAACTGTCAATTAGTAGACATGGGTTATTAGAGGTCTGTACAATATTGCTCATGTTGATGAATTCCTTTAAAATACTGCTACTCTATGAAGTCATAATTAGAAAGTAATAAAG
Source organism: Pipa carvalhoi (assembly GCA_021901965.1). Lineage (NCBI taxonomy): Eukaryota > Metazoa > Chordata > Amphibia > Anura > Pipidae > Pipa > Pipa carvalhoi. The sequence continues at coordinate 4,942 of JAKJJM010114728.1, forward strand.
GTTTCATTAGTTGTAAAGTCAAGATATATATATAGTGCTAGTGATATTGGGGACATGGGGGTGTGATGTTGGGGTCCTATGGACCCCCACTCTAGGGTATCCTAGCGCTGTAGCGATAGTAGCAGGTTTCACTGCATTGGTAAGTATAGCATTTAATGCTTTAGTTACCATTGCTATAAGGATTAGAGAGAGAGAAATTGCTGATAATAATAATTTGGAGGTGGGATGGTTCAGTTTCAGTATGCCTTGGTAAATTGTAACTTCAGCACTACACCCACTCATAAACAATTGTCTCCTGTTGGTTTTCTATGAACTATCTTGTGCAATGTTTTAAATAATGTTTGGTTTGCAAACTAAAAGGGTCAAAAGAGAACCACTGCGTAAATTGAGGGACAATTCCTCCGGTAAGTTCTTATTAGCAATATGATGCCCAATAAGTTCTAACATAAAGTCAGTATTGAGAGCCTCATTGACTAAAGTCCGAATAGTCACATAGAGCTGTGAATTAATGTCTATTTTCCTCTACCCCATGTTTGCTTATTGAGCAAGGTCTACAAAGTAGTGAATACGTGACCAATTTGGGCGACTGTATAAGTTGAGAACTTATGGAGCTCTTCGCTTCATTTTGTGTGTATTCTCCACTTAGTCAATAGTGAGAAGGGAATTTGTGACTATTTTGACAATGCAACTCAAATTGTAGAAAAGTGAACTCCACAGGTGAATTTGCACTTTAGTCAATGAGGCTCTAAGGCCGAAATGTACTAAATTCGAAAAGGTCGATTTCAGCCTTTTTGAGTTTATTTCCTGTAAATATCGCTGTTCGATCAGTAAATATCCATCGATATTTTTTTATCAATTTTTACTGACTAAAGCGTTTTGATCAAATTTTTCGATGCAAAAGTAGCCATACTTTACATTAGCATGTAATCGGTAAATTGATATCAATTGATATTTACTGATCGAACAGCGATATTTACAGGCAATAAACTCGAAAAGGCTAAAATTGACCTTTTCGAGTTTAGTAAATTTCGCCCTAAGAGTTGGTGTCCATTAATCCTGGGCCATAGCTATTATTAGTACCTACATGTATCACTTAGCATATTTATCAAGTGATGAACCAGCTGAAAAAGAATTCTTGAAATCCAAGAAAATGGAGATGACATAAAAGAATACTAGACTGAAGATAAATCTGTAGTGAAAACAGTGAAAAGAAAATAACAATTTAAAGATAAGAAAGGATTGGGATTTTGCCATTGGAGATAGAGGAACAATTTTGGTGTTGACACTGGAGATTAAAAAAAAAATCAATTGCACCATATTATAATGTTGATATGTTCCTTCAGCGTGCAATACAAATTAATAACAGTCATAGTCTTTCTAAATTGTTTATTCCTATTTATTTTTCTTTGCATCGTGTTCACCAGAAAGAAAATTGTATTTGTATTTCTTTGAGTAAGCCAAATAAAATGTGTTGTTACAGCTAATATATTAGATTGTCTTCAAGAGCTGAACACAACCCACTCAAACCTACTTTAAATGCACACGGTGCCAGTATTGTTATTAATTTATCCTTCTACTAAACACCCCCACAAGGGCAAAACTGTGTATTATTCTTTTTAATCTGTTCTAAACCAAATGGTATTTTTTCCTGCACAGTTTAGAGCTTTGCCAGAGATTTTTATTTAATAAGCTGTACTTTTTTAGAGTACTGTATGTTTAAGGGTGCTTGTGATATTGTATTAAAATATAGCAAATGGCATATGAATTAGGCAGATCATAGAGACATTCTAATTTAAAGAACTAGAGCTGTAAAAAAAAATATATATTAAATAAATTCCTTATAGTAAGCTCCAGCAATGCACTCCCAGCTTCCTCTGTCCTGTATCTTCTCTGCACTGAGGCAGTCTTCACAGCGCTTAGGCTGTCACGGACCCGTCGCGAAGCTCTGCCCCCTTATGCAAATAAATGATGACATCATCACACTCATTGTGCCCCGGTGAGAGGAGAGCTCTCACTGGGGGGAGAAATGAGCGTGATGATGCCAGTGACAGTGAGTGGGAGGAGCTTCTGGCTGGCAGCTGGGCCCTCCATAGCGCTGTGAAGACTGCCTCAGTGCAGAGGAGATACAGGACAGATGAAGCTGGGAGTGCATTGCTGGAGCTTACTATAAGGTACTTATTTAGTATAGATTTTTTTTTTTACAGCTTTAGTTCTCCTTTAACTGCAAATCTATGGAAATGAATTGCATTAAAGTTGAAATATACTTTATCAATGAGGAAGGTTTACTCTTTTTTGTTAATCTAAAAATGTTGTTTAAAGGAGAACTATAGTGCCGATATAGCTGCACACATACATATAAAACTCCTTTATACTAAGCCAATTGCTAACACAAACAGTTAAAAAAAAAAGTTTAGGGAAGAAATAATACTTGCCGTTTGTTTCATTGTTTAGTTCTAAAGAGAGCTGACATTTTGTTCTCCCCACTCCCCACTCCCCACTCCCCCCCTAACTTTCCCTCTTGCAAGTTAGGCAACACTAGAAGAAAAAGCTGCCTAACTGCTATTAGTTAATCAGTGTGCTGACCTTTTGGCCTCATTGTTGGTCTCATAGGTTTGGAAAGCAGGAGATTACAGAGATAAACTAACTTATGCACAGGCTTTATATTACACATTAGACAAAAATGTCTGGGGGAGGGTAACCTTTTCATGGAAAACTGGCTGGTACACGTCACACACATTTCCTAGTGTGGGATTTTATCAGTGCAGTGTAATCAATCATCCTGCTTCACATGAAACAACTACTGGAGAGAAACACTTCTCACTAAGGTATAGTACTGCATATGTAAAGATGTAATCTGACTATACTTCTCCTTTAAAATACTGTAGTTTTTATCATCATTATTTGCTCAGGATATGCCTAGAGCAGAGCTGATTTTCTCAGAGGCAGCAAATCTGATTCTATTACCTCATCTGACTATGACAATGTGTTATAAATATATTTGTATAAAATTACTGCGTTATCTCGAGTTATCATAACGTATTGTGGGATAATAAGTACAAAAGGTCCAAATTCTAGTGGGTTTTTTTTTTTTCTCTTTTTTTTTTTTCAAACATTTGTTTAAGGAAAAGTCAAGGAAATTTTGGGTCCAAAAATATGTGTGCTTTATTGTCAAAATTTTGAAGCTATTTTGCATTTTGATGCTTTTTCATCACCAGGAACTCAACAAGATTTCCTGATTTTCACCCCATCGCTGCCCCAAAGGAAACATTAGTTTATGCCAAACAAGCGTTGTTGAACCGTTTTCCACAAAATTAAATAAAAAGATTGCACATATCTAAAAGTCTAAATAAAAAAAAAAATCTTAATGAAACAAACCAGTAAAAACATGCAATGCTAAAGTACAAAGTATATAAACAGGGAAATGTTCAATGTTTTATTCATTTGTTTGGATTGTCTACAATATTTATCCAAAACTTAATTGTAAAAATATTGTAAATAATCAATAATGCTAATATTTTTTATATGTTTATAACCAATTGATAATTCATTAACACTACTATATGTAATTCATTTACATTTGTCCTATTTAAAATACATTTCTGGAATACAGTAAAACCAGCATAAAACGAATGATACAATTTCACAGTTTTTTGCAAGTTAAAGCAATAAAAATTCAGTGCATTCAATTACTATGATATTTTTATGTTATACTAAAGTAATGTTAATGCAATCTGTACTCACTGCAGCCTCATATACTAGCCTCTGTGCTGACATCTAACATTAAAAATTTGTATATGAGTGTAACACAAAGATAATAGAGAAATCTAGTTATATGAACCTTCTAGGTACTGGCCTCCAACAAAAATTCTTGAGGAGAAACGATATTAGGAGAAAACATCATAACAGATAACCATAGCTTGACTAAAAAAGAAAGCAAAACCAATATAGGCCAATAATAGAGGGACAAAGATGGGAATTACAGAATTCCTTAGGGGGAGCTTAATCAGAGTGGGCTATATTTTACAGCATTCAAATATGGAAGAACAAGCTGAATCAATAATAAAATTCTGCATAGCAACTGCAAAACACCATGTGATTCTGTTAAAGGTCTAGGAGGAGATCATTATGATGAAATAAAGTTCCAAAGCAATCCTTTTTAAATTAAAGACCCTGTTTCAAAATCAGAAATGTAAGCCTATTAAAATGTCTCTGCAAACAGTGATACCAGCACTACATGGAACACTAAAATTCCTTGTCTATTTTGCAAACAATTATTCCAATATTTGGAACATTTCCCAAATGTCCCTTATAGTTCTCTGGCACCAATGCAATAAGAGGAAAAGTAAGAAAGGCTCTCTGTATACAGAATATTTGGTTGAGCATAGGGAAAAAATTCTCTGGAGCCCCCCAAAGGAATAGAGGATGGTTACACACAATGAAGAACTTGCAAATAAGACATTGCAACAGTGAGGATAGAATATCCATTGCAAGGATTTCCCTTAAGATGGTTACTAGCCATAATCTGAGGCTTTCACACAATCCTAAAAGGATAAGACAAAAATTCTAAGCTAATGTATAGTGGAGGACTTGAAAATTGTCTTCTCATTTGGAGGGTTATCCACCCAGTGAGAGAAAAAGAAGATAAACCAAAAATGTTCACACCACATGGTTGAATCCCACACCAAAAATGGAGCAAATAACAATGGTCAGGTTTCACATTTTTTGAGAAAAATGTAATGGTAAAGTGGAAGGTGCAAGAGGATACAGTAACCCTTAGACAAAGTGACAGCATGGGTTTCATCTGTGACTCTATTCCCTGGAATGGACCCACACAGTGATGGTGCTTGGGGAAGTGCAGTGTGGTGAGGTGAAATATAAAAATGGCCACCAGGGATTATAAAATAGAAATACACATTTTCTTGATTTTATTTAAATGAAAATAGTAGAATAGAGCTGCTTACAAATATATTTAATGGCAACAATCTCCTGAAATATTCACAAGTGTACAGAATAAATAACTTTTATGTTAAAAACACTGTCAAATTGAGAAAAAAATATAATTGCCTTAATTGTATCGTAATGTGTTGAAACTGACTATTTTTTTCTCCATTATTCAGTATAAAATGTATATGTGCAACAAACCAGGTGTTACTTACACTAAATTTAGATAGAATTCCCAATAAAACCATTTCTTTTAGACATTTTCAAATCCTTGGCCATCCAGCAATCTACTGGAGTGATTATTCATCCTGCTAGTTAGGCCCAAAAGAAGCTAGGAGCCTGAGAATAAAACTGTGGAACATTCATTATCAAAGAATATTGTCTCTCAGGAAATAAGTTTACAAAAATATACTTGGCCTGCATCCACAAATAAATATTTGCTATCATGATTAATTTTCACAGTCAAAATTCTTACCATAGATGAATAAAATACCATATGAACCGTGGAAATTATTTTTCAAATTAGTTATTAGAGTGTAATGTTTTTAAACAGCTCGAGATTAATTTGAGATCATTAAGTGATACTAAACAGAAAGTTATTTTACCACCAAAGATGCAATAATTAAGTACTGCTTATCCTCTTATCTATGTAATTCTGAAGTATCTCCCTCATAGCAACCACTGAGAAATGCAGAATTAAGGATTATTGTTTTATACACAAGTGGGTTAAAGATCAGTTTATCTTTGGTCTTCAAGATTAATGATTTTTGATTGTTAATGCCTTTGTTTCTCTGATTAAATGTGCATGTCTTGCATACTCATGATACAATAAATTCACAAACACATTTAAACAAATGCAATGTCACTTGGCAGAGGCTGGAAATATCACAATTTTGTATTATATTAAAAGAGGAATATAATTAAGAGAGGCAAATGTGATTACCTCTGTATAAAGTGCTAGCAAGATTTCATCTTTAATTTGCAGTACAGTTTGGGACTCAAAAAATGACATGTAATCAGAAAGAGTTTAAGAGCTACTACTAGATTTATAAAATGAATTTGGAATAATACGTAGTTATGAAAACAAATCCTTGAAATTCTTCAAGCTAGGTTTGTTTAGTATGGAGAATAAATACTTAAAGGGAGTGATTTCTTTCTATAATTATATCAGGGGACCATAACATAAGTTTTATGTGAACATATTCAGTATATAACCTTACTGAAACACATGTGGACATCACTTCCACTTCTTCAAGTATGCAGAAAGGGATTATCTTAAGGACAATAAATTGTGTAAGAGGTTGTCCTGCCTGCACTCTCTCTCTATACCTGGCAAGTCATGAGATAGAAGGGTATGGATGTTAGCACATACATAAGCAATATGATCCAGAGAAAAGTCTAATTAGCATTTTGGGACTGGGAGGAATTTTTTTTATTCCCTTCAGGGAAAAATTGTCAGAAACATGAAGGGGAGAACCTTTCCCTTGGATCATCTTTAAATTGGATAGGGTGTATTTTTAAAACCTAAATTACCATACTACAAAAACTGAATTTTATTGAGAAAGGAAATATATAAAATTTAGGGTATTATTGACTAAAGGCTGAATAGGTATGTATACCTCTGAATTTGCATTTAATTGCTTATTGAACAAATTCTGCAATGTGAGTGACTATGAAATAGTGATCTTACGGCAGTGCCGTAGCCACAGTTTGTGGCACCCGGGGTGGTGGAGGCAGCCGCCCCTTTGGTCGGGAAAATGCCGCCGCCCACAGCGTGCCTGCCCCATGTACTACCCCACGTGCCGCCCGGGGCGGACTGCCCCCCCCCCACACTATGCCCCTGTCTTACGGAGCTCTTTGCATTGCTTTACATGTGCATGCACAGGTACTTCACATATTCTGAAAGCACCAGCATCAGTCCCAGTCATGAATTCGACAAACATAGTGCTCTGAATCTGATGTTGACTTCACCACATCAAAGTAGTGAATTGGGGAGGTTGATGGTAGGGCTCTGGTGTGGCGTAAGGTGACTATTCATTCAAAAGTGACTGGTGACTGTGACTAATTTTGTCTGCAACTAAACAATCTAGGGACATAATATTCATCAATAAGGAGAAGTGAATTCGTGGCTATTTTAGAGATGTTACGTAAATTGTAGCAAAGTGAATTCGATAGGTGAATTCAGACTTTAGTCAATTAGGTCTTTAGTCTTCGAAATATACAAATCAGTTAACAATAACACATAACATAATGAAAAATATGTGCCCATCTTATCGAATAATTGATAATAAAATTATATCATACCATAATAAAAAGAATTTCAAAATGATAGCCATGAGTTAAGGGAAAGATGGTTAACATAGTTAAATAAATGCCAATTTAATAACATGACTTGGAAATTTCCAGAGCTTAAAGGAAAACTGTAGCCTGAAATACATTTAATCTTGTAACAATCTACCTTATGTATAGGGCTTACTATAAGATAATCCAGCCTATGGCACTAATGATTTGTACCCCCAAAGTTGTAACTGGAGGCTGACATCTTTATAATCTTGGCCAGCCTCCACCCTTAGCCACTCGCTCATTGAGCACTTCTTAGGAGCACAGATCATTTGTGTCATTGGGCTGGATCATCCTAAACTGGCATAGTAAGCTCCATACCTAAGGTACACTGTTGTAAGATCAATTCTTTATTAGACTTTAGTTCTCCTTTAAGACAATAACAAATATTCATAACATCTCCATATAACTTCCACTTTCTACCTCCCTATATCAATCTTACCCTAATTCCTCATCACTCTATGGGGCTTATTCATTAGATTTCTAGTTCATGATGCTTTAGTTTTTTAAGTCTTCTGAGTGTACAGTTTCGTAATGCAAAAGAGAAACCCTGTCATCAGCCCCCCACTTTGATCTGGCAGAGTCAAATCAGCAAATTCAATGTAGTTTGCCTTAGAGGAGTTTCACTTCGATGCATGATGAATACCCAAATTATATATATACACAAACTATATATATGTATTGTAAGGGATTACTCACTCAGAGGCTGGTCCTTTGACACAAAATCACCTTTTCAGGGTCGTTCTTAGAAAAGAAATGTCCACTTTTATTTAGGGAAA
>JAKJJM010114800.1:0-16958 GCA_021901965.1 Pipa carvalhoi
TTTTTTTTTTTTCCAGCACTGCCTCCTGCTTCATGTTGCAGCCAATCTTCTTTCCTTCAGTTACAGCATTGGGATTCCCTTCACTTCTGCCTCCTCTTCTTTATTGCTGATGTGAGCAAGCACAGAAGCAGTATTCTGATCTAATACTGCTTCTGTACTTGTTCACATCAGTGATGTTGAAGAGGAGGCGTGGATCAGAGGATTGTGATGCTGGAACTGAAGGAAAGAAGAACACTAGAACAGGAAGCAGGAGGAAGCTCTGGAGGAAAGACAGGCACTGGTAAGTATTTAAACCCCACCCAAATAGAATCACCCCTAAACAAATGAGCACTTTAGTTCTCATTTATTTGAGTAACCATTTAATGGGCAAATATGTTATCCTTTCAGCCTCTAAAGATACTTTGTGGCCTACACCATCTTTAAAGGAAAAACTGGCAAGGTTTGGACTTATAACTGCAGCTTTTATGTGTATTGTTCAGGTCTTGATCCCTTGATTCATGGTGTATTTACCCTGCCAAATACGCAAACATTACTTTTAGTAAGATTATTACACAATGGTTGATTTCAAACCTTTTCAGATAATTTCTTTTTAGCATAATGCTAATGTGTTAAAGTGTATGATTTATTCTTATACATGCATTTATTTTCTTGTACAACTCATGGAATGTTTTTCTTAACCTTTCAGTCTTGTTTGGATATGCCACTACTGTTATTCCAAGAGTCTATACATATTATGTGTCAACTGCGCTGTTTGCAATATTTGGTATCAGAATGCTGCGGGAAGGTTTAAAGATGAGCCCTGATGAAGGCCAGGAAGAACTGGAGGAAGTTCAAGCAGAAATCAAGAGAAAAGATGAAGAGGTAAGTCTCCTGGTTTAGATCTGAAAAAGCAGGCAACACCTGTCCAAGGTCTGGTACAGCTGTAGTCATACTGAGACTACCAGAAATGCTGATTGCGACAGTCCACCACTTTCATTCATTTAATAGAATATTCCCAGAATCCCCCAAGCTGCCAATCATAATTTTTGTTTAACCCAGACCCACCATAAATCTTGGTTTTGAAGCTTTTACTAATAACTCATGATCACATTCATAGGCAGCAGTGTGTTTCTGTTTCCAGCCAAAGATGGCATTAACATAGAAGCAGCACAAAACCAGATTTGGCACTTTTTTTTTCAAAGTAATTCTTTACTTAAAGAAAAACTAAAACCAATTAGCTATTTTTCATATTTGTCACAGTAGAATTATTCTAATATTCTACTATTATTCTTTGCTTGTTTGTGTAGTTACTTTGTTATTACACCTTGTATTTCCATGCTTCTGTCTGGGCCAGCAACCAAAGCATGTTCAGTTAAATAATATATAAAAATATTTTAAAATTACCCAGTCAAAATAAGTAAATATTCTTGAAATTCTTAGTTCGGTGACACAATTAGTGTAAATTTTTTTTTGGTATTGTATTTATATAGCGCTGATATATTGCGCAGTGCTTTACAGAGATTCATCATTCACTTCAGTCCCTGCCCCGTAGAGCTTACAATCTAGTTTCAGTCACATACACACACAGCTTTGTGTTTTTGGATTGTGGGAGGAAATCAGTGCCCGGAGGAAACCCACATACAAACTCCATGCAGATGAAGTCCAGGGTGGAATTGAACCCAGAACCTCAGCACATGCTCTTGTTCCAAGCACACTGTATTATTATTAAAGAATACGAATATACCAGTACATTTTGAATCAAAAGAGTTGGGGGAAAAGGTGTTTTTGGTTCAGTTCCAGTTCTCTTGATTGAATGTGGAACATCGGTGCATATAAGTCGGATTGTTTAGTTTTGTTCCAATTTGCTTGTCTGTAATCACAGTAGAATAAAAAAAAAATCAATCATGATTTTTCCTCATATTTTGTATTATTTTTTTTTATTAGCTTCAAAGGTCAAAACTCTTAAATGGCACAGGTGATGTGGAAAGTGGTGGAGGGCCAGCAGTACCCAAAAAAAGGTGGATGCATTTTATATCACCGATTTTTGTACAAGCTTTCACATTGACGTTCTTGGCAGAGTGGGGTGATCGCTCTCAGCTAACAACCATTGTTCTAGCTGCCAGAGAGGTAAGTGCGCAATTTCTTATTCCTGTCTATACCTTGCTCGACACTGCTCTGTGTTCGGAGAGGTACAAAATACTTGATCATCTGTGGAAGATGAATATATCCAAACACTAACTTCCCTACCTTGACACTTGATCACTCCCTGAAGAGCCAAGGCAGCGCACTCACTAAACAGATAGAGTATATAGCATGTAAGAGTCCCATAGTGGGATTTACTGTATAGTGAGTGCTTGTCTCTTCAAGAATTGATGCTATTTGACTTATAGACTCTATTGAATGTTGCCTTCAGGTACTTCTATGTTACATTGTAAACTAAAAGGGATTATTGAAGGAGGCGAGGATACTGTGTCTATAGGAGATGCTATAGTCCTGAGGAGTCCACAGGCTTAATTTGAAAATCATCAACTGAGGTACTTGAAATGATTCTAGGTAAAGTTTAAGCGTGAAGTTTAGTTGACTTTTCCTAGGCAGTGGTGGACCAACCTGAAGGAGCATTGGCAGGAGATTTGGTTATTGGTTGTATGGTGTGCTGATCTAGAATAGATGAGACTACATTAGAACATGTTTAAACCAATAGTTGCATTATCCCAAAATTATCCTTGAAAATGAAAGTTGCTAATGAGAGTACACTTTAAATGTATTTGATTGCATACACTATTGGAGGTGGTAGGTGTTTGAAATAGTCCTTTATATTCAACCATTGCATCTCCATGTAGATGAGGCAGTGGAGGACATAACATCGTCCAATTTGCTTTGCAGGACTCCATTGTGGCAACTCACTACTACCTTTTGTGTATGTTAAAATGTTAATTAGATTTTCCCGTGTGTCATTGTCCACCACACTGTCTTCCAAGAAAATTTTGCTTTCCGATTTTGCCTATATAAATCCATTAAATGAATATGAGGATTTCTATGTATTACAGTTTATCTGACTAAATGAAAAAATAAGAACACTGACAGTGTGGCGATGGAAGAGGTGTCTTATAATGCAAGCTTTAAGTAGTGCATATCAGCAGTTAGGCTAATCAGAGAAAGAGAAAGGCAAACCCAATGAATTAGACAAAAAAAAGAACCTAGTTTCCCCATACTCCTGCAGCCTGTTACTGAGCTGCATCACTTAAAGGTTTCTAGCAGGATAACAGGACTCAAATAACTTTTGCATCAACTACTAATCTATTTTGTATCCCTTTCAGTGTCTTCTAAAACTTGTAATAAGTAGATTTTTAGCCAGTATATACAAAAGATTGATATATTTGTTAAATATTTTTTCTGTGTTCCATAGGATCCTTTTGGCGTGGCTGTGGGGGGTACAATTGGACACTGCCTTTGTACAGGTTTAGCAGTTATTGGAGGGAGGATGATAGCACAGAAAATTTCAGTCAGGACGGGTAAGTGTTATGCAGCACCCACATTTCTACACTCTTTGCACACTTTTTATCCCTTACTTCCACCCCTTACCATTAGAATTCTTATATGTTTTTTACTTTGTAGCCTTTCCTGGTACCTATTTGGAGTACTTTCCAATACAGAAAGCCAAACTAGGGCTTTGTAAAAAGTTTTAATGCTTCTAACACTTCTACAGTATTGATCCTTTCAATTCTTTTTTCTTTTAGTTTATTTTTAAAACATGCAGTTGTACAGTATTCATTAAGTAGTCTGTAAAGTTTTTTTAAAGCCTGTGTTACAAAGCGAATCAGTAACTTGCTAGAGGACGTATGGTTTACACTGTGTACTAGTAACCGCATTTCTTTTCTTTTTCAGTGACAATAATCGGTGGGATTGTATTCCTGGCATTTGCATTCTCTGCGTTGTTTATAAGCCCAGATTATGGTTTTTAGTAATGTTCTTAGCTGAATGGCCGACTGTGGGCGAATACACCATTTTTGTACTGTACTTCTGTATATACTGTACAAATTGTAGTTGTAATGATATCTACTGTACAGAACTGCTCAATTTCAGAAACTATTTTTTTTATCTATATATGACAAATGACCATCTTGAAGTATTACATGATTGAAGAGTGTAGTTTTTGGCAGAGACTACAAATTTTGAGTTTAATAGTATCAATTTTTTTTCTACCCTTGGCAGATCCTTTGTTTATTATTGTGCTTTGTATTCACATGCCATTTAGGAAAGTCTGATTATTTGACACCGATATGGAAATAATGGATTACTGCAAATGCTGATGTGTATCTTACCAGATTTTTATTTTTTAATGCAGAATAGTTAGAACTTTGTTTTTTATTATCAGATAACTAGAAACGAGACTCTTTGGGCACTAAATGCCTGTTGCACATTAAAGACAATGGTCTATCTTCTATGAGCCTGATTGGATATGCTTTTAAATAGGAGAACGGAAACAATGAAAAATCTATGCGAAGGTATAGGCTAACTTGGACACTGTACTGTATACTAAACTTCTGCAATAACCAAAACGCTGAACCTTTAAACACCATGTTTAACCTCCAATGCCTGACAGAGTTTAGTGAATAGATAAGGGAGCCCTAGTATTCTGCACTCCAAACTAGTGGCAAGTGGATGAATTAACTTAGTTGGTTTGCTGCTAATTCTATAACTTCCTGGAGGTGCTGTGGTATAGTGTGGCCTTGAGACGCCGCAAGTAAAAAATCAGCAACAGATAGTACAGTCCCCTTTAGGTTTATATTTTTAAACCTTTCTGGGTGGGATATTACACGTCAGTCCTTTCTGTAATTAATTCTTCTTTGGTTATTTCAAGCAATCTTACTAACTGCATTTGTCAGTGCTTTTAGTAGGGGATTTGTTTTAAAATCAAGATTACAGTTCTGTGACTAAAACAGCAGCTAAATTTTCAGTTCTTTAATTTCTTATAATTGTCTAAAAAAAAAAAAAAGTATTAAAGGGATTGTGTAGTATTGAAACGAATGGCAGGGTTGAGTTTTCGATTTGGTTTTTGTTTTGGTCCATGTCTGGTCCTTATCAGATATTTCTTGATTAATAACACTTTGAACACTGGTTACCATAAAAAAGGAAACCTGATTTTGACTTATGTGTTTGCTTGTGTGAAGGAAATTGCCTTTTATTTCTTGTTTTATTTTACACAGTTTTAAAGCAGACTTGTGCCAAATCCGTGACTTAGAAGGTTTGTTCACATGCTGTGTTTATAACATGTGTCATGGTTACACTTTTCTGCTAGAGAATGTATGTAAGTGACAGTAATTCCATCTAAGCAACTTACTGTACTATCCAGCTACTTTTTGGTAGATTATAAAGTTATGAGAAAACTAACCAGGTAAATGGTATAATTGAAAGTGTACCTTGGGGGGGTGGATCCTCTTGAATGGGAGTAGGGTATCTGCTGAGCTGATTGCTCTTTAGCAATCAGCTCAGAGATCTGAATGTAGCTAGAACTGTCCTGCAAAATCAGTCACTCCTGCAGACTTAGTGCTCTCCAGGTTGTCAGAAAAGTGTTTTTAAGGCTTCTCTGCCATTTTGGAGAAACCCAATGAGAATATTTTAGCTGGCCATGAGCTTTTGCATTGCCACAAGAGTTCTCCATTTACAGGACAGCATACAAACTCAGTTCAGCGCTTTAGCTGATCACTTAACTTGCTTAGTTGCTGCTCTTTCCCTCCTAGGAGGATCCCTGCAAGTGGAAAACGGTTTCATTTCAGTGTTTAGTTCAAAGCAATCAATCTTCATTATACTGTTTATAGTAGTTGTGTTTAGTTTTCCTGTTGCCACAGCTTGAATTCTTTCTGCTCTCTTGGACCAGTGGTGTAAGCACATTCTGTTGTTAAAATCATGGATTCTGCTATTTAATTAAAAGTAAAACCTTAAAACAAAGAACATGATAATGCCCTAAATGCTTTTAAAGTCTCTATGTCTATGTCAGGTCATCCAAGAATTCTAAATTGGGTCTATTAAGTATGATATTTAACTTTTTAAAAATTAGGCTTTTGGGAACACTTCCTGAATATGAATCTAAAGCACCATAAGAAATAATAGGAATGGGTGAGGCTTGTTTAATAACATGGCTGTTATCAGTAATGATAAAACCGCACAGAAAGCGATAACATTCATAAATGTAATTTTAAAGAGAACATTTTTACAAGTCTGTTTGACTACCTGCCATGCCAGTCCCAAATAATTTATAGTTTTTGGGTGCTAATGGTCCTTTAAAGTGAGATAACATTGTATATTTTAAATTTGCAGCAGACATAGCAATAGTTGAAAATGAACAACTTCTTTTCCACAGCTGGTGGTAACATTTATTTTTGAATATATACAATCCTTAATTTGATTTATCGTCATTGGGACTCCCATTGTTCCTGAAATTTACAATGTGCATTTACATTTTTGATTTATTTCTTTTTCTGGTGTATGGATGTAACCTGATTGGCTATTGAATGTTCTTCTAGTGTTGCAATAATACATGTTCAGAAGGAAGCTGTTATATAGCATGCAATCCAAAGGCACTGTTAACTTTAGAAGGATTACCTCTCTGAGGTAACGGGAATAATTCTGTAAATAATTAAACTATTTTAAGTGATTTGTTGTGTTTTTGTAATATTTGATAGGACTGTAGCACATACATGAGAATAAATTACGTGATTCAGCATCAAGAATTCCAACGAAACTTCGTTTTACATATTTTCTTTTATATTTGCTTACGGAAATACACTTTACTACCTTGTTAGCTGCAGCCTATTTGGAGAATGAAGTAAAATAGTATATGAAAATTAATCTCTTTTTGTGACTCTGGGGGAACATGGTACATCCGTAATCCAAAAACATACGTGTGTGTGTCTGAAACTAGATTGTAAGCTCTACGGGGCAGGGACTGAAGTGAATGATTTACCTGTGTAAAGTGCTGTGTAATATATCAGCGCTATATAAATACAATACTATACCAAAAAAAATAAATAAAATATCTGGAAAAAGTCCTTTTTTTTTCTTCAATCTCAGTACTATAAACTGAAGTGGAGACTAGGCCTCCACTCCATATCATTTCTTCTTATATTTACTACCATCTTATTGACTCTTCACAAACATGCAAATGAGTTTGTTTTTTATACTTGGTCTAATAAACTGAGGCTATACATGATTTTTTTCTATGCTGAAGGATGTTAAACTGGACCAAAGGTACAGTAGCCCTTTGAATTCCTATATTTGTTTGGCCTAAAGGAGCTATGTATATCCACTTTGCTCTAGCTCCTGTTGGTGTACTATACAGAGAGAAATTCTGGCTAACAAAGTCAGGTAACAAAATAAACAAAGCATCATGCTTATTTGTTTTATGTTTAATCACCTTTTAATCGAATTATAATTTATAGTAGACTGGTTTTATCCCATCTGTTTTGAAGCAAATGTTTATAAAGCTTCCAAGCGGCAGGGCTGATTACTACAGGGAATGTTAAATGAACATGAAATGGACACTAAAGTCTGCAAACAAAGAGCTTTCTATCTACTGGCCTCCTAGTGGTACGTATGAGTGTTAAAATGAAAGGTTTAGGCTTACTGATTATTTGGGAGAATAATGGAAGAAAAAACAAGCAGTTGGAGCAAAGATTTTCAGCCAATCCTAGTCCCTTTTCCCTTAGTCAAGGGCTATGCTCACTAACTGAACACTCTATTTGTATGATTGTTCTCCAAAATCAGTAAGCCTAAACCTGACATTTTAACATTTGTTGTACTTAAAACTAGGTGGCCAATAAATAGAAGCACTTTATTTACAGGCTTTAGTGTCCCTTTAACATTGGATGCTTGACTGCATAAAGCTACATTACTTGAGAATTAACTTGAAGAGTGGAAATTATGGTTTCCCGCCAGAAATGTCTGTGGTGACTGAAGATAACCGGCGGTGAAATCCTAAGTGAAAGTGTCCTTTTGGTTCAGTGAAGGCTGAGCAGCTTTAACCTGTCACTTCAAAACAGCAATACTAATTTAAGTTCTACTAATGAAATAAACGATTTTGTAAATATACATTTATTTTAAAAAATGTACCTTTATGCAGCTTTTCTCTCTGTCATTTTCCCTGTCAGCCTGACTTTACTTTCCCGAGTTGGGGTGGCAGGGCTTAATGATTGGCATTACAGCTCCTCTAATTAGGTCCCTTAAATCACGATCTAGCAGGGATCTGATTGGTGGAGCTGTAATGTCAATCTTACTTATGCCCCACCCTCCCCAACTTGGGAAAGAAAAATTGGGGCTGACAGGGAAGATGAAGCTGTATAAAGGTACATTTTTTTAAAATAAACAATTTTGTAAATATACATTTATTTCATTAGTTTAACTTAAATTAGTATTTATGGTTTGAAGTGACAGGTGCACTTTAAGAACAGATAATACAGTGTTTCCCCGATAGTAAGACGTATCGGGGGTGTTATGGGGTCGGCCAATATAAGGCATACCCCGTATGTAAGACGTAGCGTACGGGGTATGCCTTATGGGCAGTGACGTAGCATGGAGGGGGCGCTATTTTAGCGCAGGCGTGCAGTTCAGAGGCAGGCGGGCGGGGGCAGGGACGGAGGCGGGCGCCTCTGATTGGCCCAGCGACTCCAATATAAGACACCCCCGAAAGTAAGACATAGTGGGACTTTCGGGGGTAAAAAGAAAGTAAGACGCTGTAGGATTTACAGGTTGCCTTTTTTTGTCATTATGAGCGAAATGTATTAAAATTGAAAATGCCATTTTTGATATACATAATTCGAAAATGGCATTTTCGATTTTTGAAATCCGATTTTTTTTTATCGGAATTCCAAATTTATTCAGAATTCGGAATTTCCATTTTGTTCCAGTAAATGCACTGTGTCAGACCATAACTCCCTCCAACAGATTGTGAAGACTGCTGAGAAGATCATCGGTGTGTCTCTCCCCTCCATCATGGACATTTACACCACTCATTGCTCCCGCAAAGCACTAAGCATTGTGGATGACCACACTCACCCTTCACACAAATACCTTTTGCCCGATGGTAGTAGGTTAAAGTATCGAAGCATTTTGGCCCTCACATCCAGACTTTGCAACAGCTTCTTTCCACAAGTCATTAGACTCAACAAGAAGAGCCTGAACTGAAAAATAAATGACCAAATTGTGTAACTAGTGTTTGAAATTGCCTGGTTTTTCCTCTGTCTTGATCTCTTTACAATGTCTCCGCCCCCCTCATCTCTCCCTAGCGCTTCCTGGTTGACGTTGGCCAATCAGGAGCCGCTGACGTCAGGGATGACATGAGCGGTGGCCAATTGAATTTACCGCCGCTGACGTCATCCGTGTCGTCAGCGGCTCCTGATTGGCCATCGTCAACCAGGAAGCGCTGGGGAGAGATGAGTCTCCCCAGCGGCTGCTGCTGTATTGAGCAGCCTAATGTAACAAGTGATGCTCGCATGGAAGCACCGCTCGTTATATTTACTAGAACAAAATGGAAATTCCGAATTTCCAAAATTGAAAATGCCATTTTCAAATTATTTCTATCGAAAATGGCATTTTCGATTTTAATAAATTTCGTCCTAAGTGTGTGGCTCCTGCTAGGTTTATTACACATTGTGCATAAGTCTTGCTGGTAACAATGTTTTGTTGGAATGAAGTTAAGCAAAACAGTAATGGAGATATTTACTAAGGTCATTTTGCCCAATTATCTTTTTGTGTGTTTTTCCACCACATTTTCCTTTTCCCCTAATTTATGAAAAGTTGAAAAATAATAATTTATCAATGTGTTAATACCACTAAAATTTATATTACTTTCAATGGAGCTCTTTAATATCAATATCGCTGATTTTTCCACCAGGGAAAAAATTTAGTGCCTCGTCTTTATAGGCAATAATGTGTTTTTGCCACGCTCAACCAGTCGAATACTTGCATTAGTGAAAATAAAGTATAAAAGGGCTTGATAAATTTCGATATCTGCCAAAAATGGCAAATGGTCTTAGTAAATATCCTCCTAAATGTCAGGGACCATTGCAAGAGGTCTAGCCAGATTTGAACCCAGGACCAATGTGCTGAACTGCTAATGTTTGTATTTAGGGTGGTTGTTTTTGCTATTGCAGATCCTCCTACGTTGAAGCACAAGTAACTGTTTCAATAGCGGTAGCCACCATTTGGACACTGAAAAAAGAAAGATCGCCTAGGATAACTTTTGACACTGCACAAGTGCAGTTTGAAGGAGAAAGAAGTCTTGCCAGCAGTAAGAAGCAATGGCATGATAAAAGGAAGTAATGCTAGGCTATTTATGCAACTCTGCTGGTTTAACAGCGAACATCTCTAAAAAATCTATGCTGTAGCTTAGTTCAGCTGTGCACTAAGCAACTGGAAAGAAAACCCTAAATGCAGGTAGAAGTTCTAATTTTTGTTTTCAGGAGAATCTCTTATTTCTGTATTTTTACATTTTGACTTCAAAGTTAAATTAATTTTATAAATTTATCCTGAGTTTTAGACTAATTTGTCTTAGTCCCTAAGAATTGCATTCCCACAGGAGGCATGGTATGCTGGGAGTAAAGTCTCAAACAGTGTTATTGTATAAAATGGATGAAAACAAGCTTCTTACCATCTTTAAAAATATATACCCATGTTTTATTTACTCTGGTTCCGTCTATTGTTTCCTTAATGAAAATCTGTGTTTAAGCAGAAATAACTTATTTTAAGACGTAAACACCTGCCTGAAATGCAGGTATTAGAGAGGTAGTTACATATTTGTGTAAGAAATGCTAGTAATCCCCATTTGTTGGTTGGAGTGCAGAGAGTGTAGTCTTTTGCAGCTGTAACATCACTTTTTCTATGAAAACAGTAGCAACATCCTGGACAGAGAAAACAAAGGTTTCACCAAATCAAATGTGGAGGGGCTGTTATTTTGGTCAAGCTTACATTCATACATGATAAATGGCCATACATTATATAAAGCAGCTGTTGGCTAAAAACAAATTCCTAGCTCTTTAAATTAGGGCACCCCTGTTGTGTTGAAGAAAGGGTGGAAGAGGAGATATAATACAATACTTGCAAGGAGAGTACACCATGAATATCAAGTAAAAAATGTGCACTCACAAAGAAACTCTTGTTAGTTGACTTTTAGTTGCAGGATTTCCTTGATGGAAACCGTTTCATAATCCATATAACACGACAGCTCACCCAGTGCCATTGTTTTCTATGGTGACCATAAACTGCCTGTGCACTTTTTTTTTTTTTTTTTTTTTTAATGTATATTCATGGTGAGCTTTTGATGCCACACTATATCTTGTTCTTACTTTAATGGGGAAGTGCAGTCTCTGTTCATATATTAATGGGATTTGTCATTTGGCCAAATTCATTATTAACATTGTTTTTTTTTTTTTTTACATACATTCTACCATATGTCAACATAGCAGTCTGATGAATGCATAGTGTATATTTTCATGGTAAAAACTCCCCACTTGGTAACGGCTTCATGCTACAGGCTCTCATAATTTTGTTTCTAGTAAGATATTGCCCTTTAATTGTCCAGAAGTGGTTTGGGGACTATGAAAATGAATTTAGCTTAATGCCATGACTTGTCAGTGACTAGGCTGCAGCTCAAAAGAACATCTATTGATGAATTGCACAATAATCAAAGCTATTTGTAGGGGAGATCCAGCATTGGTTATGCTGTTTCTTACTTATGGTCAGACAGACAAGTAAGCACACCATCAGAAGACTGCACCAAATGTTTTTCTCACAGAAAGAACAGCACCTTCAGATACAGAATGTTTTTTTTAGAGCACTTTTAATACACCTGTAACAAGCCATCTGGGAAATGTTACAGGTTCTCTGCCAACTTACCTCAACAGGAATGTACCGGTGCTGCAGTAAGTCTCAAAACACTAAAAGACAACCTCTACCCCTCTTTCCTATCACTTGCTGGTTTTATCTTTGGAGTTTAGTAGAACGAAATTTAAAATACTGTCCTGGTGGGGAAATTCTCATTATGATAACTGCATGAAAAATTTTTTTTAATATATTTTGGCAGCACTACTTAACTAAGCTTGACCTAGTAACTTTTAGAACCTAGTCAGTGGAAAGCTTTAACCTCATTACAACAAAAACATAAAGCATTGCATGTGCAGGGTTTATTTGTTGCACTGCACCTAACTTACGATCCATAGAATGAAATCCATAAAGGGCCCTCATGCACAGTAAAGTCTCAGATGACTTTTGTGTGCCACCATAATTACCTGCTTGTGTGTATATTTGAGTCAGTTTATGATTAATGATCCCTACGTATGCTGAATGACAATAAATGTAGTGTTACTGCAAGGAATAGATTAGATAGAATCTAAAAAAGAAAAAAAACACACAAAAAGTACAAAATTAAAACATTTAATTTTAACAAAATGTGGTACAGCAGTGTCATTGTCAAAACATAAAAAACTGTAGATCTGTGTGATATAAAGAGGGTTACCCCTTGCCACAGTTATATGTGGCTGAAGTATGTACAGGAAACAATAGAGTGTCTGCTGACTGGAGCAAATGGTCAAGCTAAACCACATCATTTTAACTGAAATCAGGAGGTCAAAAAGTCTACCGCTTGGGCAGTTATTTGTGTAATCATTAAAGCTGCTTTATAAGCCCTTGATTTCATTACTTTATCTATGTTTTCCTTTTTTATAAAGGACAGAATCCTAAAGAAAAAGCTGGACAACACAACAGAAAAGAATTACATTATCTAGCTACAGAACCAAAATACAGTGGGAGTGAGAGATGTGGGATTCCATCATAATTCAAGTATTTATATGCATAGTCTTTCATACATATAAAACTGATACAGGCTTGTACATATCATTCAGGAAAACAAATGGTATATTTCCATATAAACACAGGATTTTTTCCCCTTAAATTGGTAATAAAGGTTGATAAAGTATGATAGTTTATTACCTTTTAAGTAGTTATTACTCTCTTCTTCTTTAGTAAATATCTAATGGGAAAGATCTTGTCTAAGAAAAGAAATATGGTAATAATATGGTAATAATGTATTACTACCGCGTTTCCCCCAAAATAAGACAGGGTCTTATATTAATTTTTGCTCTTAAAGATGAGCTAGGTCTTGTTTTCGGGGAAACACGGTATCAGTACATTATGTTTCTCATACTTAACTTTAGCTAGGTCTTATTTTCAGGGGAGGCCTTAAATTTCTAAGCTTGGAAGAAATTGCACTAGGTCTTATTTTCGGGGGAGGACTTATTTTCAGGAAAACAGGGTACACTAAAAAGAAACTCTAAAATAAAATGGGTTATCTAGAAACATGAATATAATCTTCACCAGTGCAACGAAACACAAGTCGGAAGTCCCATGAACAAAACTGATTTAAAATGGATTACAAGACTAGCACAAACTATACTCATTGTTCTACCCTAAACAAACCTCTTAACTGGGATTTGTGCTCAAACTACTTATTTGCTTTTCTTCTTGCAGGACTAACCAGTATGTTGACATCTAGTGCAAGGAATATTTTTGTGTCAATGGAAGTAGGGTGATGTACTTCATTATATGTTAAAAGGGGAACTAAATACAAAATCTAGAACTATGAAAGAAAAGATAGTCTTGTAGATGTGTCTGCAAGATACCATATTATATTAATGTACAGTACTGCTAGGACCCAAAGCAGTAGCATAATTGTCCCTACCTTCACCTTGTCAACAGTGTAGTACTGCTGTCCATGACCTGCACAATTAGTTCCAGGCTGTGGAATTGACTTACTCTATGTTTGTGTGCCACTAAACTAAGACAACAGTGGAGCGGGCTTTAGATAGTGGTGGTATTGAAGATATCAGTGTAGGGTTCTGAATTGCTATCTAAAAAACTGATCATGTGCAGAGGAAAGCAGAAAATGTTATAGAAAGAAGTGTTGTGTACTGGAGCAGAGCAGGTCTGTCTGTACGAGGCGCTACACTAATTATTTAATAAGTAATCGCAGCCTAAACTAAGTCATATTTGATTAAAACTGCAAGGCTCGGACACATTAAACCTTCTCAGAGAATACAATTTCATCATGCAGTAATCAGTGGGAACACCTAAATCTACCATTTGGTAATTTACACTATTTTGGGCAGTATCTTGATTTGGTCAGTCCTGCTTTCCAAAAGTTTTTTTTAAAATAGGGTTCTGGAGTCAGAACTAGTTTTCATAGAAACTGGTATATAGAAAAAATTTGTATGTAAAACAAAGCACATATTTGTTTAGTTTTGGAATACTTCCCATCTCAGTGATAACACATACATGTACTGCAGACAGAATACAATGGTTAGCACACAAATCAACATTACTTATATTGCAAGACACCACTGCACTAATGGAAACATTACATTATTACAACAGTAAGACAGTTTTAGCAATTGGATAAACTAACATTCTAACTGAAGGCTTAATCAGGATTCACACAACCTTTACAGCAGGGAGGACTCCTGGATACAGATATAAAGGCACTGTATATTCCTTTGAAGATAAAATATGTTATAAAATGTTTCAGGTTTTCAGGTGTGCTTTGCCAAAGGCATTAACCAAGATGATTACACTCTGCATGGCTGTGGGTAGCCTCTGAACAGGCTCCTCTAACAGGGCATCCCTCAGAATGTATCCCATAGTATATTATCATAGGTATAGATGTCCTTTTTCTAATATTAAATTATGTGCTCCTCATCGTATCTATCGGTCTAGCTTGTCCTTCTACTTATAAGGTATATTACAGTCCTGGTCTCAGATCTATTCTCCTGTGCCACATAGTTATGTTTAAACCAATGACCAGTCAGTATGGCTTCCAGCAATGATAATGTGAACACTGTGGTTATGTAGTAGAGGCTTTCCAACCATATCTTACAGGAACCCAGTCTCACCTTGGTTTTATTGCTTATGATCTCTTCACATCTCTGCATTTTACCTTTGTATTGCACATGAGCTTCCTATTGTCCCTGTCTTCAATTAGTTCACAAAGTTGTGCTGCCATGAAGCTGTTACTGTTTACCAAATACATATGGAGAGACAGCACTGGTAATTGTAATGGCATTAATACCCAGCAAAACACACCTACAACTTAAAAAACACATAATTCAAACAGATTATTATGGATACAATATTCAAGGAGATTTTTGAAAGGAAAAAGAACCCTATTAACATAATTATAATTTCCTTGAATAATGTAGAGTAGCCTTCAGTCAGATATTTTAAAACAATAATGTTCTTTATATGAAAATAAAGTACAGGTTGTTCCTTTGTGATAGAATTCTAAAACATTAATAAAATAGAATCGAGATTTGAATGATGAACTATGGAAAGTGAGGAGTACAAATAAATGTTTTGATATAGGAACATTGCTTTTTCCCATTAAAGAAATGTGTCAAATACCATTTTATACAAATCTCAAAGTTAAACAATAAAAAAAACTTTTTTTCATATAGGTGCAGCTTTATTATAGCTAGTTTTCCTTTAAAGAGACATTTAATGAGAACAATGACCATTCCACCTATCAAACAGCATGTACATTTGGTAAAAATATATTGTATATATGTATAGAATTCTGTGCAAATCACTCCTAGAACGGAACTTCCAGTAAGTAGTTTTTTAAAAGTTTTCTCTTTTTTAGCTTTACATAAATAGACAAAAATAGCTTTGAGAGGTAAATTGTTTAAATCATCTGCAAAAAAAAGTGCAAATGCCTAAATAGAAATCCATGAAAATGAATTAGTATGTAGAGATGTTAGCGAGGAGGATGAATAAACAGGTTCCTGACAATAAATGTATTTATAAATTAACCTAAACATCACTAGCGGTTTATAAAGCATCAAAACACATAAACCTGCAAGAAAATGAAGGGGAAGATTGTAAACAAAGAATTAAAAGTAAAAAGGAGGGGGAAAGGATGTGCTTCAGATACCTGGTAACATATAGAAACATTAAAGCCTGCAGCCATGCATCATATAAAATTCAGTTTTCTTATATTATCCATATATATATGTCCATATTTACAAAACATATTATACAATTTGTACAATATAGAATCTGATTTCAAACATCTTCAAAATAGTGTTATGTAGTTACAAAATAGTGAGAATTCTTTTGTTTCCGAAACCCAATGAACAATCCCGTCATTTACCTGATCATTTCTGCATGTGGTTCCAGAAATGCCTACACTGTATTTCCAGAATTAAAACTGGCTAATTAGCAAATTAAATTAAAACTGGCTAATTAATTAGCAAATTAAATTAAAACTGGCTAATTAATTAGCAAATGAAAAACAGCAAAAGAGGAAAATATTTACACAGAAATGGAAAGCAATGTACTCTAAAACAGAGATGACCTGTTGGCCTTAGAGCTGCTGTTGTACTTAACCAACAGTCTTTGTTTGGTCAAGACTGGACATCAGCACTTCTAAATTGTCATTAGAATACAAGAAAGAAAAATATCTGCTTTAATACTACTGAGAAGCAGTCTGCAAACACAACATTATTCTATTACTAGAAATGAGAAAATCAGAGACTGATTAGTTATTACAGGCTGATTAGAGGGTGAATATCTGGAAGAGCCACTAATGTAGGTATAAAGTTCACCCTGTCTTACAGAATTTGTAAGCAAAGAGTTTGGGAGTATCTCTTTAAACTACCACTTGTAGCTTATACAGGTTTTCTCATTCAAACTGCTGTACTGGATGCATTTTTACTCTGACTTATTACACTGTGATCAGTAGCTATGTCAAGTTTCACAAACTGGCAGTCCTAATGCTGTAGTGAAGAGCTGATTTCAGCCAGCCAATGGTGTGATTCTGACCCAATCTTAGCACATGGGTACTAGATAACTGAAGGTAGTATCTTGATCCAGGGAATTTATTCTGATTGCCATATTGGAGTCGGGAAGGAATTTTTTCCCTAATATGAGGATAATTG
>JAKJJM010114865.1:0-10564 GCA_021901965.1 Pipa carvalhoi
TGTGTATATATATATATATATATATATATATATATATATATATATATATATATATATATATATCTTTTACTATTCATCAAAATCTGCTCTTGGACCTGACACCATTGATTTGCAGAGAAAAAGCAGGGGCTCAGGCACACTCTGGGGATTTCCCACATGTGTTATCCAATTAGCTTTCTGACCAGAGTTACTGGACTGTATCTAGCCCATAGTTTTCCTTAATATTCACAGTTGGTCTGTTTTTCTTAACCATTTATTTATTTATTTATTTATTTATTTTTTGCAGGTTCAGCTCTGTGTGATTATTCACTTACTCCTTCTCAGTATACAACAGACAGCAAAGCATCCTCTTTGTGTCCCAAGCTTCCGGTCCCAGCAAGGTAAACTTCCTTCAGCTTGTTATAGACTAAGTGGTCATTCTGCACGTTATCTGCTGAGCCGCATGAAATCACCTTACTCAGCCTAAACTTAATATGTATTTTAGTTATCAAGTATCTTTTTGCCCTAATTCCCACACTGAGCATGCCAATTTAAGACTGAGTAGAAGGAAGAGTGAAAATAGTTATATAGAAAATAGTTACTGTCAGGTGAGAGAAACTGAAAAGTTTTTGTATTGTCAGTGTGTGATCATTCTCTTGTAGTTTTTTGTTTATACAAGGCTAAAATAATGTATATCTGCTTTTTGAACCACTACGATAGAAATAAAATGTTTTCTATCTGCTGTTCTTGTAACTTCATGTATTTTATGAGTTGTGACCCCTGCCCTCAAAATGCCAGAAGCTGTTAACTTTCAGTGCATGGGAGCTAAAACTGAATTGGGAGCTTCTTCTCTTGTCTAGAAGTTTCCTCTAAAATGCTTGTTGAGCTGCACACATTTCCAGTGTATGATGACCCTGCTATAACATCATTTAGCTGCTCTTTTGTTGTTTTTTTTAGTATGCCCAAGTTTTATATTAACAGTCTCAAATATCTGGTGGAAACAATCTTTAACATACAATTATTTACATTTAGTACCGGTAAATGTATAAAAGTGAACATATAGTAATAAAATATAAATTTTTGTGTTAACAGATAAGACTTATTTTATTAAAAAGGGAAACTTGTATAAACGAATTACTTACATTTTATTCCAGTTGTGGAAGTGTGACATTATCTGCCAAATACAACAATTTAACAAATTTCACTCTGGACAAGTAAACTTCTCATTAACTTTATACAAATTATATTTTAGTTGGATAAAAAGCTTAGGGCTTTGATTCAATTAAATACTACATTAATATTCTCAGACAAAAACAAACCAACAAACAATTTTTTTGGGTCTGTGCTTATTCAGTTGCATTGCATGTTATTTTTAAAGTGTATATGTGGGGGACCTTTTTTTCAAGAACCTGTTTTGGTATTCTCTCTTACCTCCTCTCTAATGTATCTGAAGCAAGTGGCCTACACTGTGCACCAGTATACTAAGAGCTCACCTGGAGTATCAATGCTTCGGGGGCTGCTTTCTGGGAAGGTCACCTCATACCAAGAAGGAATTGGCTGCCAGAAATTCTCTATCCTCTCTCAATGAATTCTTCACTCTTGCTGGAAGGGCCGACAGCCAATTTCAGGAGCATTCATTCATTAGCAACAACCCTGATATTTTCCTAAGCTAGTTCTCAGCAGCTTTCAGCTTTCTGTGACTGTCCTCTTGGAGGGACTAATGCAACTACAAGACTTTAATTTTATCTACAGGAAGGAATCCATCAGATCACAGAGAGTTTGTGTTTTTATGTACTGTCAAAGGACATTTTATGTATGCATGGCTCGAGTCACAGAAAAAGTCAACAAATTTCCACCTAAGTGATTCAGCTAATGTCACATAGGCAATGCTTGAATTTCTTTGAAATCCCCATTTGTGTTCCCAAAGTGTGCTTCTCAAGGTATTGCCTCAACTGCTTTGTCCTTTGTATCTTGTCTTCTAAATATTTCCTTGCAAATTTCATCCATTAATGACTTTTTTGTAACTAAAGGGAATTTTTCTATTCAGCTTCCTAGAGTACTCTGTTTAGCTCTAGGCTGATTAATGCCAAGTCCACAGGTACCCACTAAATGTTCAGCTTTGGAAGTTGTCTTCAAGTTTCCTTGGCAGATGTCCTCTGGAAACTCTCTGCTGTCTTCCATTCCAGAAATTCTTTAGGTTAAAGCTTCCATGGGCTATCATGTCAAGGCTTCATGTAAACAGAAAGGATTCCCAGTGAGACAAGGCCCTTGAGCTTAATGTTACAAGCTACGCTCCTGTGGCTCCTTAGGCACGACCTTCCTGGTCACATCTTTTGGCGAGAGACAACCAGACTTTCCCAGGCGGCTCTTTTAATCCCCACCAAAGGTCACTAATATAGCACAATGATTAAGAATCTAAATAGCAAACGCTTAAGCTTTTATTTGTTTCTGTGGATGTTCTAAATGCTCCTGTTTCTGGATCCTCCATGTGCTCCAGCAAGTTTCAACTTTTCACTACTGCTCTCCTGTATTTCTGCTTTGTGGAGTTCTGCTCCACTGGTCTATTGTCAGCTGCCAGCAATAAAGGGTTAACCTGGGGGTACCCTTTGCCAAAAAGTCCACACCTCTTTGTGGGGGTTAAGTGTGAAAACCATGGTCTTCTCAGGCTTCTCACCCTGGAATTAGCCAGTGTTAACCCCACTGTGGAAAGATGATTCACCTTTTCACATCCGTTACAAACCCCTCAAGATTCCCTTGGGTAGTCGAGTGTGCCTTAGACCCTCTGAGCTGTGACACCTCCATCTATTATATTAGATGGAAATAAAGAGCTTCTCTGCTGTTTTTCATGTAGGTGCTGGTATTGACTTATCATGGTTACACTTTACTTGACAATGTTAGAGGTGATTAAAACAGGTAAGGCAGTTCCAACTCAGACCCCCACTTGCAAACAAGTCTGGATTGGGGAGGAGTCTTAACATTGTAGGCATTTTAACTTTTAGTTTAGAGCCCCCTCTCAGGCAAAGGTGGGCCTTTTGATTTTTTATTACATCTTGGTACCCCATATCAAGAAACGTAAGGGGTTGGTACTTTATTAATTTAGGTCCTAAAACCAAATGGCAGGAGGTAAGATGGTACAAAACCCCCTCTAACTCGCATTTTATAAAACTTTTCAGCATACCTTATAAAGGGATCTCCTTTAACTCTGCGGATGCAGAATCGAAGGGGATCTGGTAAATTCAAAGATTATGGTAAAGAAACAACAGAATCTCCTAAAATTGCTTTTGTATGATGTTAAATTATACGGGAAGTGGTCCTTTTTAATTTTGAATGCAGTCTCCATCTCTGTTTTGTCAAGCCACTATATTTTATCCCATTATACTGGTGCACAAATCTAGTACTTTTACTACCACATCTGTGCAGTCCTCAAGATGTTTGGTCACATAAACTTTTGATTAGTCATGGATGTGAAAATCTGTAGCTCCAGATTGGCAGTTCTACAGACTGCTTCTTGTTAGTATTTCTTCTCATTCACCTCCTTGCTTAGTCAACAGGAATATAAATATGTTTTCCTCTAAAATTAGTCAACATTAAACGGTTAAATGCAGTTAGTTGTGATAATACGGTAAATGACTATTATCATGACAAAATCTTCAATTTTTTTATGATTCTGTTTTTTTCCTATAAACCTCACAAATATATTTTGTGGCTGAAGATAAATAGTTTAATACATTTTATTTCAAAAGCTATATAGTCTACTTTGTGTGCCTATGGCACACTATGGAGATAAATCTTTGTTATAATGGTAACCTGTATTTTAGTCATAGTGAGTAGAAGCTGCTGTTTTGGTAAAGAAAAAGCAGACAAAACATTCTTTTTACAAAGATAAATAGTATACATTTTTCAGAATAAAATTGAATAATTTATTTTTAATGAAAACTTACCTTTCTAAACGGCTCCTTTAACACTGATAGTGTACCTTTTGAATATTGCATATCTAACGTTAGATCTCTGATTACTTATTGGTTACATTCATAGAGAAAATTGTATTTTTTATTCATACTTTTTTTTCTGCTAGTAGGACCCAGTGGGTTGATGCAAATCTGATCAGTCTGTAATGTGCAAGCGACCTTATGTTTTGTGCACTATGTGTTTCAGCAGGTACCTTAAAAGTCCTACCTCAGCTGCTCCTTGTCATGCAGACCTTTCAAACATTATACCCATCAAGTGGTCTGTCCTTTTCCCACACTTTGCCCAGGAATCCTAATAAAAGCTACAATTTAAAGCAACTAAAGAAATTAGTCATTTTACATTTTCAAAACAATTTATAAATGTTTTAGTTTTTCAGATTCATTTTAATGATATCTAGCTTTCACTTGTAAGCATGTGAGCAGGTTCACACTACTGGAAAACCAGACTTTTTGTGGGAATGCACACGTGTGTACTTTTTTTAGATGCTTAAGGTAAATTGCCTTCATTTTTTATAACTAATGATACATAAGAATGAAAGGGCACTCAACACAAATAAAGCTTTAACAGTTGGATTATTTGCTCCCTCTTTATACTGTATTACAGTATTATACCACATACAGAAATGAGAAGGAATTCTTTCAGTGTATGCCAGCTGTTGTATAGAATTGTAATCCTAAATAGTGAAAATGTTTCACATCCACATTGGCATTTGGTGGAATAAAAACTTTTATTGTTTTGTTTAGATGTATTTTGACTTTCTGGGTGAAACTCAAAGCCATTTGTAGTTGTACATATTGCTCAAGTCAGCTGACAAGTTCTCCATAGTAATAGAATAACACTTATCTATAGCATATGCAAAGTTTTATCTACTATATGTGTACATGTAAATAGCAGAGATTTAATTTTGTGTGCAGTCAGGAAGCATAGTTCCTATATATAGGGCGTAATTTACAAAACTCAAAAAGGTCATTTTCAGCCTTTGTGATTTTTTTTTTTTTATGTAAAAATTGCTGTTTGAAAAATATCAATCCTTTTTTTTTTTTTGTTTTGATCGAAAAATTTTGATCAAATTTTTTCGATCTTTTTTCAATGGAAAAGTAGCCAGACTTTACATAAGTACTGTGGCTACTTTTCCATCGAAAAAAAGACAGAAAAAATTTAATTGAAATGTTTAGATTGGAAAAAATGGATAGATAATTTTTGATCAGACGGCAGTTTTTACATAAAAAAAAACAAAAAAGGTTGAAAATGACCTTTTAGAGTTTTGTAAATTTCGCCCACAATATATTTATTCTGGACCTTAGAAGAACCAAGTTTGTGCTCTAAGAAAATAGCATGGCAAACGAGTCTCAGTAATATTATTTTCTGTTGTCCTCCCATAATGCCTGTTTAAAAAAATAAATATTATATGTTTATTGTACAATGTTAGGCTTTTATGAAGCTACAGCAGTAAGTAAATGAACTATAGGAATCCTCCCTAATTGGCGGTTGCATACAGTAGAGTAAATTGAACTTGGCAGCTCTAGCATACTTTTATAAACTGAGGTTTGGGTAAAATTTGAGCTCATGTAACTATGTCATATTATAATGAATTTACATATAAGCTTAAAAATTGCAGATAAGGATAAAAAGGGGTCAAAGGGAAGCAAAAATCTAAGTTTTTACATATAAGTAAATTATGTCTGCTCTTAATAGATATATTAAAAATGTTGATATTCAGACTATTATTATAAAACATTCTCAACATTTAATTGTTGAAATTTATTGGGATATTGAAAACCCTTTCATCTTCATGTTTTTGGTATTTGATACACAGTGTTTAGATGTATGTATTTTGCCATTTCTCTTCTGATTTGTGCATTTGGTTGTGGCTAAAGGGCTATTAACTTTAGGCTAAAATAATTAGAGCTAGGTTTGTGCTTTATATTGTACATCTTAAGCAAAACACTGCATGTTGGATTTTGTAAGGTTTAATTGTCTGAAGCAGAATCTGTAAATTAAGTTTTATGGGGTATCTTGAACTTTGAGGAGATTTTCTCCCATAGCTTTGTTAATGGTACTTGAGATATCTCAGTGGTTCATGTTGAGAACAGGATACCATATACATTGAAAATAAGGTAAGTGTATTTTTAAGGGAAAAAGAGGGAAGAATTGTAAAATGAGTAGGCAACTGTGAAGGTGTAATCAAAGAGTTATGTTTGAATGTGGGAATAAGGCATTGAGGGGCAAGATTAATTTACTGTTTAACAGTAATAGAACACTGCCATTTTCATGTCATGACCTTCCTTGATGCACACATTATTAACTGTTTATAGTCTTGGCTTTTACAACAATTCACCCCCATTAGCAATATCAAGCTCATTCATTTGGCTTTTCAAAAAAAATAAAAATTCATTCAGGGACATCCAACCTTTGGCCTTGCACAATGAAATCTCCCACTGCTGTGGATGTGCTGAATTGTAGTTGAAATCCAAGGTTGGGGATCTCTGATGAAGATTTTCCACCACCTTTTTGGGTTCTGTCACTGCCAAGCACATGACATTCATTCACCTATTTCATTTGTGTGTTGATGTGACATTCTTTCCATTTTATATTTCGGTAGGAGTAATTTTTTTTTCTTTTTTTGTTTTTGTTTTCTCCTTGTGTCACCAGTGCACCTATTCCATTCTTCCATCGCTGTGCTCCTGTGAACATTTCCTGCTATGCCAAGTTTGCAGAAGCCCTGATCACTTTTGTCAGTGACAATAGTGTCCTACACAGGCTGATTAGTGGAGTAATGACCAGCAAAGAAATTATAATGGGACTTTGCTTGTTATCACTAGGTAATGGTTTTTTTAATTACTAGTAGTAATTGTGTAGTATTGTTGTTAGGAGTGTAATGCCTCCATATAGTTTTAATGCTCTGATATCTTTGCCATATTAGCATTATGATAAGGGGCAGGTTCTACAGGAAGTGAAGGGAGAAAAAAATAATTAAACACAAGCACCACTACAGTTCATACACCGCTGCTGAAGGTTCATCACAAAATCTTACAACCGAACTGTAACTGTAAATCAGGAAGGAAAAAAGAATGTATTCTTTGTGTCTCAGCAATTTGTGGATTTTGCCATGTAAAAATGTGGAAGTTAATCATTTAGATTAATTTCATATTATGTTTCAGCATCAAGT
Source organism: Pipa carvalhoi (assembly GCA_021901965.1). Lineage (NCBI taxonomy): Eukaryota > Metazoa > Chordata > Amphibia > Anura > Pipidae > Pipa > Pipa carvalhoi. The sequence continues at coordinate 7,118 of JAKJJM010114865.1, forward strand.
GTAGTCATGTGATTTGTATTTTCATTGTTATAATCTTTAAAGATTACACACCCCTGCAACAAATAACATTCACAGTAACCAGAAATTGTAGGAATAGGTTTCAATGCACTTATGTGTATAAATTCCAAACTATCAAATGTGAACAAATACTTCTGAAGCTCTGCAGTACAAGGATTCCTACTGAATGCACAGACAGTATTGGCAGTTCTTTCTTCCAGGAGAGCTAAAAGCAAGCCCAAAAGTCATGTGTTAGCATGTGTGTATTATACACTTACTGATCATTGTTCTGTATCGTCTAGAGGCTGCTCCTGCGTGAAGATATGGAAAACAGATCTTCCTCTCCTATGTGATCTAAAATCTACCTATTCAAGCCCAGGTCCACACTTTGTTTTCTAGCTTAGCTGGAAAAATGGAATTCATTGTTTCCTATGTGATAAACCACACAGACCCCTTTGTTTCGAGCCTAATTAAAAACAGCTTGGCTACAAAACTGCTAGTGTGGCCCTGGCCTTAATTGCTTTTAGATATCTCATAGTCCTTTTCTGGCATCAATGTCACTAATGTACATGTGCAAAGTTCCAAGTTTTGTGATAAGGGATCAGATAGAAAGCTTTCCAATTCTATATTAAAAATTTGAATTTTAAAAAATGTTTTCAATTCTAGCTAACTAAATCATACCCTTCATTTCCAAATCCACACCGTTTTCCTAAAGACATGGTTTGGAAATGTGGGATCTACAGGTTATCTGCTGTCCTCTCCTTCGACACACTGTTGGTGGAATGAATTATCAGGGGCAAAAACTGCAGAGGTCTAGTAACCCATAGCACCTAAGCTATAGCAATTGCTATTCTTCCTTCCCTTTGGCTTGTTAATACATTATCTCCTAAAACTCCTTTGTTTCCAGCCATCTGTAAGGTGCTCTCCGGCTATTCTCCACAGCTCATCATGTAATTGATCGTCTTTATTTATAATTTAGAAGCCCACCTAGCTCCTGTCAACAATAATCTAAACTTTACATCTGCCACATTGCACTGTTGAAGGGATCTCCATATATCACAGTAGTTCAAAGGGATAAGAGGATATAAGCAAGGGAGAAATGTTCTCGCTCAGCTTTTGTGTGTGTGTGTGTTCTGGTTTATTTTTGTTTGTACTTATTTGTATAATTTCAGTTTTCTCCCTACAAAAGACTTTTCCCAAAAGCATCAATAAAAAGAGCCATGCAATATTGAAACATTTTTATTTTATCTTTGTTTCATTTTTGCTAGGGTTAGATAGGGATTTTTTTTTTCAGGTCTGGATTGCTGAACATAAGTGCAAAGGTGTTATAAAATGAGAACTACCATTAAGAGGTACAGTCGTTTCTTCAGTTAAAGTGGTATCATGGTTTTTCATGTGTCCGCCATTTAAATCCATGAGACCAGTCACTGATTCATTCTTAGAACATTTTGACGTGTCAAAACACTGTTTGTGACATTGCCCTAAGGCTATACAGCACTCAGGGATAAAATGGGCCCTGGTCCCTTTGGGATGATAATCATATTATCCTCTATATATAGGTGGTGCCAGTTCCTCTAACTAATAATTTTAGGACATTGCAGGTTCTAATTGATCGATACATGAGGCTAACTTTAAGGCTGGCCGTACACAAATCGCTTAGTTGGTTATTTTGGCATTGACTGAAACCAGCACATGGTTGAAAGTCTTTCAAATGATGCTTGAATGATTTTCCCAATAATGAATGTAAGCAATCACAATTTTCAAGTGCGGGGGTTCAAGTTTATGATTGTCTAATAAAATCATGGTTGATTGATTGGTTTGAATTACCCATACACTATCAGAATATTTGACAAAAATCTCACTCAATCAGCTTAACCAGGGGTCTAAAACATGCAGCCCCCAAGGCTGTGGCCTGAGGGGCAATGGAACTCCTAAGACATCACTGGGACAGCAGAGAGCAGGCTGAGGGAGGAGCTTTACTGCAGACAACGTCCCGTTTCTCCCCCCCAAGTATAATATGCTCAAGCAACCTTTTACTTTTAAATTTTTGGACAGTTCATTTAATATATTAGACTGACTGATGTTGAACTAATATATTTGTATTTGCTAAGCTTAAAGAAGGATGCATGAAATGTCGCTGAATACCTGTGTCAGAGGCTTATCCAAAATCAGTAGAAAACCTAGCTCATCAAGAGAATATACTGTTCATTTGTTACCAAAATAAACCAACAGTTGATTAGCTCTAGTTTTATATTAACAAATCTACATGTGTAATAGATTTAGGTGTCCTTTCACAAAAATCTGTGGTTACAGATTATTATGCATTTGATATACAGCATTTAGGAAAAATAGATGTGTATTTCACCATAAAACATTGTTTACTCTTAAAAGTGTTATGCCCCTTTGGACAAGAAAGTTACTTATAAATGTGGGTGGGGGATAAGAGAATTGAATTATACTGCTTATCATTGAGGCCTCTACATACTGCACATGTCACTTAACTTCTCATCTGTAAATGGTGAAACCTTTGTTTCCCTATTTCTTTTTTTTTTTTTTATAATTAGTATTTTATTGGTTTTCACAGTTTTTACATTTATTGAAACAGTTCTTTTATATATATATATGTTGAAACAGTTTTTGCATATATTAAACATTTTTTGCGTATATTATAACATTAAGTACATTTCAGTTAGTAAAGTGTAGTCATCGTTTACAATGTTTCCCTATTTCATCTAATTATGTGAAGCAAAGTAAATTAATTTTAACAATTGATCTTTTGTTCTTTCCAGTTCAGGATATGCATGGCCTATTTTGACAAATAGATGATTCAGCACTTCTCAAATTCATTTTGTTTGGTGCTTATCAACACAATTTGCACAAATCCACTTATGTCACTTTTACCAATATGATTTCTAGTTTGTTTACAGAGCAGACCTTTAGTGCAAAGTTTGACACAAATTCTGGAGCAGATATTAGTAGTTTTAGGCCAGGGACACACTAATGTCTTCATGCCCGCTGACTATTCAGCAGATTTATTTAGTGAAAACCTGCTCATTGGAATTTATGTTAAATGTGATTTTGTATTTTTGAATTTTGCAATTTCAGAAATACAGCTTAAAGGAAAATGTCAGTGTTGTCATGGCCATCGTGGACATTGCATTTTGTATGCATTTTCACAGTGGTGTCAAAATACATTGTGTGACACTGCCCTAAAATAAGTCAATTTGGATTGTCATTGGATTTGTTAAGGGGCAAATGCATTTCAGTGCATGTTGCCTCTGTAATTCCATTATTTAGAATGTTTAGACCATTTCACTTGTCAAATTTTTGTGAATTTTTTGCCTACTTTTTTTTTTTTTTTTTTTTACATGAAGTTTCATTACTACCACATTTTTGTTTTCAATTTTGAAAATTTCCGTATCTTGACATGGTGTAAACCATTATTTCCTG